>JAQPPZ010003697.1:0-100185 GCA_028583015.1 Wollemia nobilis
TTGTAGTAGTGATTTCATAACCAGACATCGGTTGCCCTTGTATACGACCCCATGAAGGATCCTATACAATCGGTAGAGTACAAAGCTCCCCCAAGCAAACCTGTATCCGTGGTCTCTCATGTCGCAGACCACATCTGTTAGTACCCATGGTACCCTACATCCGCTCTGGTGGCACAGCAGAAGTCCACCTACTACCCCAATAAAAACCTGTGTGAGTCTAGATGTCCTAGGCATCTGGCACAGCGACTCGATGTTCACTCCGACCTTCTCCAGGGCGAAGCTCGGATCGCCACACAGTCACATCATCGCGTGGCCCTAATTGGCTACGAGAGTGATCAGTCGTCCTTGTATGGGGATCCTCAAAATCCTCCATACATCCTTCAGTGTGGGAGTCATCTCCCCTGTCGATAACCGAAAACAGGAAGAACCCGGATACCACCTCTCTGCTAAGGTTGTCAATAGCCCCATATCTGTAGAAACTTATGGCATCTCTACCACATGCTGCAAGCCGACCTGAGCCAGCTGATCTCGCTCTACCTGAGACAGGGTGGCCAAGTCATCCCTTAGTCCACCGTATTTCCATTCTCTGCTCTTTAGTAACCTTCTCTGCAACATAAACAAAATTAACAATAAAAATCATTAATAAATCATTCATTAAAAATGCAAGTTAAAATAAGTTCAATTTCATAAATGATGATATCGTCCACTATTGGAAGATATCGTCCCAAATTTGAGCAAATTCGTCTCTGATTTCGCCAGCCGAAATTGTCCCCTTTTTGATGAAATCGTCCCCATTTCGTCGATTTTGCCTTTGGATGAAATCGGCGATATCGAGACGATTTCGACGAAATTGAGACGATTTCGTCTCGATGACGTCGATGGCCCAAAAATGGCCGCGATGCTCAAAAATCAATCAAATCTAATCTAAAAAGCATGAAATTCTAAAATTAAAGCATTCTAAATTCAGTTTAGATCCTTACCCGTAGCCCGCATCGGACCTCTGTTGATCTGTGCGTTGTCTCAACCATCTTGTCTCCAAAGCTCTAAAAACTAGGAAAATGAACAATAACAAATGAATTAGGGTTTTACCCTATTTTTCTTAATTTTATTCAAAAACAATTAAAAACATTTTAAAATTTTGTTTTTCCACGTTTTTACCTCAAACGTTCGATTTGGGTAAAAACACGGAGGGGGCACCATAGTAAACTATCGTACAATTCGACCTAGAATCGTCGCCTAAAAATGGGAATAAATTTTTGCTTTCTCGTAGATCGAGAAGAACTCATCTTTAACGTATTTTCTTTGGAAAATTCGCTAAAGAGGGGGCAAAATGTAGCACCCTAAAATTGGCGCAGTAAAACCTTAAATAATTACAATTACTCTAGTAAATATTTAAATTCAAATTTTAACCTCCAAAACCGCTTAACCGTCGTTTAACCTGTTTCCTCCTTTCCCACGCCATTTTTAAAAAAAAATTTGACCGTTTGATGATATCATCGTCGATCAGATGATATCGCCTCAGATCGGACGATTTCATTTGGACTAGGACGTCCAAATGATCTTGTCCCAAAACTAATTTTTCTCAATTAGCCTCTGTTCCAACGGTGTATCTAATCCGGGCAGAAGCGTGTCTGCGCCGTTAGAGACCCTCCCCGTTGGAGATCTCCCAAATTGGGATGATCTCCAACCTCCTAACCTCCCTCCTAAACCTATTTAAACTTAGGCCCTCCCCTTAACCTACCCCCTGGTCGATATTTCTCCGTAACTTGACTTTACACGCACTAAAAAATCCTAAATTACCATCTACACTTGTCCTATCCAAATTTTGTTGCAGGAACCTTAGTATTTTTCAGCCGAAGCAAGCTCAGTTCATCGTGGACGATCTTGTTCAATTCGAGACGATTTCGTACCAATCCGAGATGATTTCGACTGCAATCAACGTTGGGGGCAATCAGTGCCCAGAGTTTGCATTTTTCTCTACTCATTTGCTGTTTTATTCTGTATCTAGTCAGTTTGTTTATTATTTTCTGTTATTCTGCATCTTGGAGTTCACCCATGTAGTTTAATTGCATAATGAAATCATGATTAACTATTAAAACATTGTAATTTGCTTGCATTCCTATTTAGGATTATCTTATTAACATTCCTATTATTGTTTCACATATTTATCCTCTATTAGCATTGCTGCATTTTTTGTATTCTGTGCCTATTTCTCTGTTTGCAGGTCTCTGACGAATTCGTCAGATCTCAGACGATCCTGCAGGTCGGAGACAATCCTATCAAATTCCAGATGATCTGGACTGCTTCAAAAATTAGAATCTCCATTAGACATCCGGATCAGGTATGGCTCTGTAATTTAGCTTTTTCTCTCTGTTTTCTATTTAAAATCTGTTTTCTATATTTCATTTAGCCTACATTTTCATAATAGAACAACTTAGATTCATTTGGCCAAACCTAGGACTCGAATGTTTAAAGATAAAACTGAACACATTAAAAACATTCCCAACCTAGGCGTGGAAACTGCCATTCAAACGTTTCCTTGTGAACCCACAATCCGTCGAAAAATCACCATAATACACCTCCCCCGAGAGGCGGGACCTTCGCAAGGCCTCTCAGTCCGAGGTACCACGCCATCCTTTTCCCATCCTCCTTCCGGGCACGGATCCTATAGCCTAAAGGTAAGGATGCGAAAAATTTGGAGCGATACAACCTCATTTGGAGACTATGAAACCCAAGAGTTTTCCAGATGTGACACCAAATATGTACTTCTTGGGGTTTAGTCTGACTTTATGTTCAATGAGGAAATCGAGGATCTTGCTTAGGTCATCGAGATAATCTGGGCGCAAAAGAGATTTGGCCAGCAGATCATCCATATAATCTTCCAAAGTTTTATGCATGTGATCATGGAAGATGTATGTCATAGCGCGTTGGTAGGTAGCGCCAGCGTTTTTAAGGCCAAAGGGCATGACCTTATAAAAAAATATTCCCCAAGGCATTGTGAATGCCGTTTTGAGTTAATCGTCGAGATTGATACAAATCTGGTTGTATCATGAGAAACCATACATAAGGGAAAGCATTTCATGGACTACTATAGCGTCTACCAATGCATCGATGCTAGGCAAGGGGAAATCGTCCTTGGGACTTGCTTTGTTTAGATCTCAAAAATTGGTGCATGTAGACACCAAAACAACACCAATCCGATTATGTGACTGCAAACACTGATCGCTTTGACATGCACAGCCCCAAGGGCAGCCCCCAGAGGTTAAACAGTGGTCCTAACCACTCTCACAGCGATTTTGGAAGGTCGGAGATCAGTTTGGCACCTTCGAGCACTTTGCTCAATATCCATTCCACCTTGGAACAAATTCAAGCTGGGATTCACCCCACCCGGGGATGAATTCCGAGATTCGGCTCGAGGGTGGGGGCGAATTGCAAGTTTGATGGGAAAAAAGTCAAATCTTGACAAATGGCAGCTCAGATCCACCACTCAATGCTTCCTTCATTGCATGCGAGTATGGGTGAGCATTTTCGAGCGTTAGAGGCATTTGCAAGGTCAGTCACGAAGTCCCAATTCAGGGAGGAATCTCCCCCTTGGGAAGGCATAATTGCCAAGTGGCGCCTCTACATGCCCATTTCAAGAGACCTCGAGGTCTATAAATTTGTGAGTTTCCTCACCCCAAAATATGGAGAGAAGGAGCATTTTAGAGCAACCAAGTGCTGCTATTTTATTTACATACCTCACACCTTTTGGATTTGCGCATTTCACATCCTTGATCTCCTTTAGAGGGGATGTTATTGGGTGACTATTGGAAGGATGAATCTCGAGCCCAAAACCTAAAATTTGGCCACAATATCCCACCAAATTTTTTGACAATACCACACAAGAGGTTTGGACCCATCCCAAGTGGATTGGTGCCAAAATCAGGCCTCAAATAGTGGGCGGCCTGCCCCATGGGCGCCCCCCTCCCACACTGTCACAATCCTAATCGCCCCCTTTCGAAGCGATGGGAATTCCATGGTAGACTTGTTTTATTTCATTTTTGCATTCAATTCTATGATGCTTAGATAGGTTGTCATTTGAATTTCGTCTCGTTTTGAACAATTTTGACCATATTTCTATCTTTGCTTGCTTCTACTAACCTACAAGTAGCATCATCAAATTCCCATTGATGGAGGCTAAATTGGGAAAATCTGACCATCTGGGTCTTCCCAAAACTCCCCCAATTAGCTAACCCCAAGTTTGCAGGTCTTTTGGAGCTTCCTAGACAGGACATTGGGATAGTACCTTTTCGGTGTTTTATTGTAGGTGAATTCGTCCCACCCCGGAGCGAATTCAAATTGGTGAGGAATTTCCCAACTGTTCTTTTTTTAGGGCCTTCTTGGTGGTTTCTTGATGCCCCTGTCCAATTTTTAGAGCATTTGGACCTATTTTAGTCATAGTTTAATTCATTTTCTCATTCACTTATCGTAGGCTTGGGGATTACATGCTTTGTTTTATCCGTAGGTGCTACTGACCGTTTCTTGTTCCTTTGAACATAGGGTTTGGACATCGTAGGATCAGCGAGGAGTCAAGACTCATCAACGCAAGTGGTGGTGACATTTGGTCCACCCATTTTACATGTGGGCACACGGAAGAAGGAAAGGCACCCATGGATGTAACGAGAACGCATGCTTAAACGCTCCTAGCCCTTGGAAGGGGGGGATGCACATTATAATTGAGTTGTGAAACATATCAATAAAAAGGGCCATCTTCTTTATTCACATTTGTTTCATTTCGATTTGCTCATGTTTTTCCCTCTTTTCATTGCACTTTCAAGTTTCTAGGATTTAGCGCTAAGTCCGGTTCTGTTTGCATCACGTATTTTCTTTCCTTTTTGCTTTCATATCCTCGTGCTTCCAGTGCATATGTGAATCCTCCCATAAAGCTTCTTTATGGGTACCATGTTGGACATCCATGGTGGGTAATCCATGCAGATGACATACTATGCATCCAACAACTATTGTAGCTCGTATTTGACCATTAAGGCTACTATTGGGTGCATCTTACGTAGTTTTTGCTTGACTGGCTTGACTATCGAATCAAGCGTTAGATTATGCGTGAATAGTTGCGGGTCTATCCCCAACATGTATTTTTAGTACCATGCAAAAATCTCCTTCTCTTTGAGAAGGGCAATGTAATCAGCTTGCTCTTCAGGGGATAGACTTACCCCCAACTTGATGATTTGCAAATTTATTGGATCAGAGCTGATGTCTACGTCAGTCATCTCTTCGACTAACATGTGGAACCCATCCTCCAACTGGTGTGGAGTTGGTATTAGGTGGATATCATTCACTAAATTTAGATCTACTTTTAGAACGTCGAGTTCCTCTTCAGCATGGAAGATATCCTGAGTTGGTCATGGGGTGAAATGAAGCATCTCACTGCAAGGCCAGTACTCTGACGGGGATGGTGGTGAGTCAGTGCAATCACATTCTATAGCATCTAAGTCTAGATACAATGACCATGTTGGATCGGTTGGATTGCAGATGGGGGCGGTTAAGTCAATGGAGATCATGTTGATGAAATGATTTTGGTATCCATTACCGTGGGTGTGGTGACATGGACTTCCTTGGTGATCTTTGTGCTCTGAATCTGGCTCTGGGGGTATTGGCACAAATGGATCAGCCCTATGTGTAGATAATAGGACAGGTTCTGACCTTGGCACTGATGGCTCTATAGGGTCTTTGGGTGGAAAATTCTCTCTGTATACTTGAAGTGGTGGGTGAAGCAGTTGGTCCAACTGTGCTTGGCTTAGGTGCCACCTATGCCTTGGCCCCATGTTTAGCTGTTCAAACATGTCGTCAATGTCCATGGGGTATTGCTGCTACCACATATGATTGAGATATTCCATCTCAGTTTCATCTTCATAATCACTATCTGAGATCCATAGGCCTTTGTTGGCTTCGACAACTGTTTGCGATATGTGAGGCTTGTCTTGCTCGAGCAAATTGATCTGGTCCCATCGGGGTTGTTCCACTCTCTACGGGAGGACCTGATTCTCTTGAGGTGGCATTTGCTCGATTGGAGCATTCAAGGGGAACGTTACCAATAAGCTTTCTTGATAGTCATCCATGGGTGTCACTTGCGAATGATTGCTATCAAATTCGAAAGGTTCCCACGACGCTACCTCATACTCTGAATCGTCTTTTGAAGATCCTTCTTGACCTTGTCTATATCCCTCTTGTAGGTGAGTCCTCGAAATTTCTCCTTTCTTGATCAAATGGAAAGGGTTGTTGAAGTCAACAAGGTCGATTATTAACAATGGGAGATAATCCCCCAATGTGTACGTTGTGTTAGGATTGGCATATGGATATTGTGCCAACCCATCCTTGTTGCCTATCCCTACTCCTGATTTTTCATACATCTAATATCTTGGTTGGCAAAGAACGTGTGCTCCTTATTCATATCTGCCTAACCCATATCCATGCCAATTACATTGGCCAAGATATCAAAAAGCGAAGTCTGGGTTGGAAAAATAGCTGACATACTCAGCAAAGGGCTCTTCATCTTCTTCCTCTTGCAGGTAAGGTTCAATGCCATTATCGAGGTCCTCATATACAAAATTTTTCTGGTTGGGCGGGTATCCTAGAGGAACAATAGTGCCGATGGGGAGGCGAGATCTCCCCATGTCCTGCATGGACTCAAGTGCGGGTGTTGCTACAATGTTCCACACTAGGTACTCCCCCAGGCTCGTATTGGCCATCTCAACGGTGATCGTTGGCGATTGAGGGGGAGGGAATGGGAGTTCTTCTTAAGTCCACTCCATTTCGGGTGAACTAGGCACCTTGACTTCCATTCGGCTAGGCATCTCTTCGGTAGATATGGTTGAGACTAATGGAGGTGCCTCTTCCAGGGGTTTCTTCCCATTTTCCTTCATTCTGGCCACCATAGGTGGCATCGTTGGTGAAGGACCAGATGATGAAGATGGACCCAACTCAGGATTTGAGGGACTTAACAACGGGGGTGCATGCAAAATTGGACCTTGTTTAGACGGATTCAACTAAAAATCCAAATGTGTCGATGGAAGGGTCGATTGCGGCATCAGCTGCACCACATTGCAATACTTGAAGAGCTCTAGTCTGTCGAGACTACATGCACCTGCCCTTCGAATGTGTACTTTAGGCACTAATGAGCTATCGAAGGGACACACTTCATGTCCCTGATCCAATGCTGGCCTAGCAAGATATTATAGGCCATCTCGCCTTCCAAGATGTGGCACAACGTAGGAATAGTATTTTGTCCCACTTGGATGGGTAGGACAATTGTGCCAACCATTGAGCATATCGCGTCATTGAATGATCGAAGAGTATAGGTGGAAGTCACAATGTGAGATGCTGGAAACTTGAGGTGCTTCAATGCTACTGTTGTGATTATATTTTTGGATGAGCCAGTGTCCACCAACACCCTCTTAAATGGAATCCCGTTGACCTGCACAATGACATGCAGGTGTGGATCCGCCATATCACAAGTCACTGATTTTATCTCGTCTTCTCTAAAGGTGATGACTGGCTCGGTGCATCATTTTACATGTCCCACAAATTTGTTGAAAGAGTTTGCTTCATGGGGCTACAACTTGATGGATTTTAATATCTCCGTTAGAGCCTCCCGATGGGGTGGTGATTGTTGGATGAGCTCGTAGATGGAGAGCCTAGCCGACGTGGTCCTTAAAATTTGGGTAAGTTTAGTCCGAATCATGGCCACTGGTCTAGGCGAGGGAGGTTGTGTAGGGTGTTGTTGAGGTTGTGACGTTGATGGAACCTCTCCTGTAGCCACCGCGGGGGCAGCTGTGCTTGGGTACCTTTTTTTTGAGTCACTATGCTTATCATCCCTACATACCCCTGCATGGGGCAGTTCTGTGTCACCTCATTGACTTGAAGGTTCTTTGCATGCACATCATGGGCAGGCAGGGGGTATTTGAAGACCTCCATCTGTTATTTGTTTGGTGCAACGGTATTATCCACCACTAGCATCTTGTTGTCTATTAGGTCTTGCACTAAGCTTTTGAATTTCCAACATGCATAAAGGTCATGTCCCTTCTGTCGGTGAAACCTATAGTACAATTCTTCCCTATAACCCTTGGGTTTTGGTGTGTTGGGGTCTACGGGTCGACTCTCTGGAAGTTTTATCAATTTTATCGTGGACAAGCGGTCAAACAAGGAGTCTTTAGACTCTGTGAAGGGTGTGAATTGTCGCCTAGGGCGACGTTGCTGATTTTGCTCTTGCCTATGATTCTCCTTTTCATAGGTGTCAAGAGGAACTGCCTGATAATTAGCCTTTGGGGGTTGTATCGCTTGTGTAGGCTTAGGTATGTTTATAGCAACCTGATTGACCGCAGCGGGTTTCGGTTGCATGGTCCCTGTTTTGGCATTTTTGGGCCACTCTTTCTTGCGTGGCTTGGCAATCTCGCCATATTGTATCTTGATCTCCTCAATGATTCTGGCTTGTGCCAGGGCTTCCTCAAGAGTGGCATATTGTTGCAGCTATAATAGCATGGATATCAACCTCAAACAACTTTTCGAGAACATTTGGGTTAGGTCGGCCATGGGAGGGAGGTAAGGTAGCTTTGAAAGCAACGTCCTCCACTAATTTCCATAAGTCGCTATGGTCTCTTCCTCATACTTCCTGAGGCTAGCTAGGTCACTAAATGATGCCTTCTTCTTGGTATTGAAGGCGAAAAATTCAAGGAACATGTTCACTAGTTGGTCCAGGTTACTGATGCTATGCTTCAGCAACTAGGTAAACCAGTCTGAGGCAGATCCTGCGAACATGGTTATAAATGTTCTTAGAAGCAAAGCATCGTTGTCCTGAATGCCAAAGCATTGGCTCAAGAATATTGTCACATGCTCTTGGGCATCCTCCTCCCCTCTAAATATTACCAATTGAGGCATTTTAAAGTGTTCAGGGTATGGGGATGCAGGCACTAAAGGATGCACAGGGTGACTACGGAGCTAGCGTAAAGTGGGATTTTGGGGCCTAGAAGTCTTGGTCTCCACAAACACTAAGTGCTCTAGCAACGCTTTGTATGCATCTGAAGATTTGATCTCTTCCTCCTTGGTTTGTTACCATTGTGAATTGCAGGGAACTTGAGGCCTATGAAGGGGTAATCGGGTAGCACCCCCCTGTGTTGGTAGGGCATTTCAGCTTGCTCTTCTTCTTGCTCGAATTCCTCATAGGATTCTTGAGGAGTTCCTAGGCGTGACCTATAAATATGTGTGGAGGATGCCCATCATTGGCTCTAGGGGTGGTCTCCCGCTCAGGTCTAGGAGGTCTTGGAGGCAGCATTTGATAAGGTCGCAGAGACCTGTCTCACACCAAGGGGTTGTGCCTCTCATACAACTCTGTCCTATGCATGTGAGGGGTTGGGACCCTCTCAGGCATAGTGTTCTGGAGCAACTCATCTGTCTGATGCCTAATGCACTCTTTGCTAAGGCGATATAGGTGCTCTAACCATTGTTGATCTTGCTCAAGCTGCATGATTTGCGCTTGGCGGACGACATGTTTGGAAAATTCCAAGTCAATTTGTTTCACCATATTGAGTCTAGGAGGCCTAGATGCCTCCCCTACACATCTATCTCGGTAATGGTGATCCGATATCTCTATAGGTCGCTTCCCTCTGTCAAGGTTAGTGGCATTCACCCAAGTCTCTGGCCTCAGTAGGTGATCCTAATAAATAGCAGGTGCGGAAGCACATTGTTCCCACACTATGTATTGATCTTGAGGAATGTAGTGGTCTTCCTCGTGCTCCCTTTCATATATGTGAAAGGGGCGGGCATAGTTGGCTCACCCTGTCTGAAGAGCCTGGTGCTCTGGATTTGGCCTATTATTTTTTATAGTAATAAGGGGCAGAGGAGGGATGATGTAATCATGTGGCCCCTCCTTATGGACTCTATACTGTTCTAGAACTTCATTGCATGGTGGCCACTCATAACGAGTGTCTAAGGGAGCCTTCCCATTTATGTTGAGTGCCACGTGTAAGGACTCCTCCTGAAAGGGTCTATGTTGAATGGGAGTGCCCCTCGAAAGGGTGCCTCTATAGTCTCATTTCGTCATGGTATGATGTGGACTAGTTTGTGGTTTAGGCCACCAAGGTGGTATGACCAAGTCCTTGGGGCTATAGCAGAGGTGACTTGTGCCCCCTTGTATACTTTCTGTAGCTTCTACCCGTGATTGGGCTTGGCTACGGGTATACACCATGGTGGTGTCTCTATACAAAATACGTAGGTTTTTATCTTCTTTATGATTTTTTATGCTACACTAAACAAACAGGAGCCACACAAACAAAGGAGTGATTATCTCGTTTATGGATTAAAAGTGTGCCCTAAATCTGGTTCAGTGTGTTTTGATTTTTGTTTGAAAACCTTGTAAAGAAAATTTTGTTGTATATGCAATATGAGGGCTCTTATGTCTCCCAAAATGGTCGCCCCTTCAATATACCACTGCCAGGACGTTATACCAAACCTCTCAATATACCCGCCTTTATGTGAGGGAAACTATTGGTACGTGAGAGCAGAACAGTACGTGGAACATAGGCGGTAAGAAAGGGGAATCACTCTATTTTTGACACCTACCATAGAAGACTTATCCTCATGCACTAGGAATCACCCCAGTTACACTTGGTCAGCTTTCATCAGGATTTACGTCTAGCAACAGTAGCAATCGGGGTTATGTATGCAAACTTCAAGCCAAGGTGGTGATGAAATCCACCGTTGGTATTGATCAAGTGTTGGGGTTTTACGACCAATGCCTTGATGTTTAGATTATATCATGGTGTGTGGGGTTCTTTTTACTTATGAAAAGAAATAAATCATGTAGTAAACTTTCCTATGCAAGCAAAGAAATAGAAAAACCACATAAACAGATACAGAAAATTACATAGAGTATTCAGACAACCTACCTCTTCTCTGCCCACACCAGATGCCCTTGAGTTTTTGCATAAAAATTGCACAGAGAGCTAATCATCCTGGGGTGGGACAAATAGCAGATCTGTATTCGTCACAGGGTGGGACGAATGCCTTATTCATCCTAGGGAGGCACAAACTCCAGTCTATATTCCTCATAGGGTGGCACGAGCAGCAGTACAATGCTTGAAATATTAGCCCCTAAAAGCAAAAACACACAATTTTGATCAGAAATTTGATCTCAAAATCAAGGGACAAGGTCCCATCATGATCGCCACTGAAAGCACGAGGATACGGAAGCAAAACGGCGTACCGGGTGCGATGCAAACAAAAGCAAAATGTAACGCTAAGTCCTACAAACGAAAATGCATGAAAAGGGGAAAACAAGCAAAATGAAACGAGATGTAAAGCAAATGTAAAGTGCAGCCCTTTATTTTATTAATTTTCTTGAGATCAAGTTACAATACGTCTCCTCCCTTTTCAGGGGCTAGGAGCGTTAAACATAGTTTTGTCACACCACGGATGGTACGCTTTCTTCCACGTGCCCACATGTGAAATGGGTGGGCAAAATGTCACTGCCGGTTGTGTGAATGCATTTGGTCTTCCTTGCTGCCCCTCCGGTGTTGATATCCTACATTCAAAAAAATAGCAAACGATTAAAAGCACCTGTGGATGGAGGAAAACATGCGATCCCCAAGGCCTTCGGTTAATGAATTCATAAAATAATTAAAACTATAATCAAAACATATCATAATGAGCTGAAATTTGGATAGAGGCATGAAAAAATTACCAAGAACATACTAAAAAAGGAACAATCGAGAAATCTGCCACATATTTCTAATTGCTCTGGGGTGGGACGATTAGGACTATCACAAGACGTCAGAAAGTGACCTCCTAAATGTACCATACAGGGGCCTCCAAAACACTTGCAAAGTTGTGGTTATGCAAAACGGGGCATTTTGAGACGACCCGGAAGGTCAAATTTTGCAAATTCTTCCTTTATCACCCTGTATCTGATGATGCTCCCTGTATGTTAATGGAAACGAAAAACACTGAAAACATAGCCAATATTCATCATAATGACATGAAATTTGAATGGCAGCCTATATGAATTATCTAAAATGAAATGCAAATTAAATAGTAAAGAAATATACTACAAATTTCTAATCACTCCGGGGTGGGGCGATTAGGACTACAGCAGTGCGGGGGGCACCCAGGGGCAGGACACCCATCGTTTGGAGCTTGGTTTTAGCAACAATCCACTTAGGATGGGTCCAAAACCTCCTAGGGGGTTGTTTTGGCAAATTGGGTGGGGTATTGTGGCTAAATATTCAGGTTTTGGGTCCGGATTGAGCTTCTAATGATCACCCAATAACCTCCCTTCCAAAAGATAGATCAAGGATGTAAGAAGCACAAGCGATGGGTGATGATGTAATTTGGTAGCACTCCATTTCTCCAAATGCTCCTGCTCTGTCCTATTTTTGGGTGAGAAGACTCACCATTTTATAGACCTGAGGGTCTCTTGTGAATGAGCATGTAGAGGCACCACTTGGCCATCATGCATTGCCTGGGGAGAGAAGATTCCTCCATGATTAAGGGTTCCATGACTTCCTCTATGACTACATATTTGAGCTAAAAAATGCTCACTCGCACTCCCATGCATTGAGAGTGGAGTTGAGTGGCGGATCTGAGCTGCCATTTGTCAATGTTTGACCTTTTTCCCGTCAAACCTGCTATTTGCCCCACCCTGGAGCGAATGCTGCCAATCGTCCTGGGGTAGGATGAATACCAGTTTGTAATCATCCCAGGGTGGAACAAGTAGGGAGCAGAGTGCCTGAAAGGTGCCAAATTGACCTCTGACCTTCCAAAACTGTTGTGGGAGTGGTTAGGACCACTTTTTAACCTCTGGGGGCTGCCCTAGGGGCTATGTATATCAATTTGATCAATGCTTGTCGTCACATAATCATATTGGTGTTGTTTTTGTGTCTACAATATGAATATCTTTATTATTTAAAAAAAATAAAATATCGTGATCCCACATCCCTACTTGGTGCAACCTAAGGTAAGGGTTGCGATGCTAAAACTTACCAAAGGAGGAAAACATGGGATTAAGGAGAAAGGGATGGGGGATGAGCATTGAGAGGGTGATGGATAGACGTAAGGAGGAAGGAGACGAAAGGAAAGGTAGAACAACGAGGAAGGAGGGCAACATAAGGAGGAATCAAGGAGAAAAAGGTAAGTGCACCAGAGGTGAAGGGAGACAACAAGATTTGTAGGTGTACATCTCGGTAAAAGAACTCAGGTTGGGTTATTCTAAGCTATGTTGGCATTATTAAAGTATAATTTTTAAGTTGTATTTTAGCTTGAGAGCATTGTGCACTGTAGGGTAATGTAAAATGTTTAAGTTGTCATCTTTGTTGAGAGCGTTGTGTGCTATGGAAAAACCTAGAGTGTTTTAAAGCCACCATATTTTTTGAGAGCATTGTGTGCTATGGGAAAACCTAGAGTGTTTTAAAGCCACCATATTTGTTGAGAGTGATGTGCTTTGTAGAGGAAGACACTATGTGTTTAAAGTTTCTAGTGTTGCTTTTTGAGAGCGTTGTGCTCTGTAGAGAAAGGTACTATGTGCTTCAAGTCACCAGTGTTGCTTTTTGAGAGTGATGTGCTCTATAAAAGAAGACACTGTGTATTTAAAGTTATCATCATTGCTTGTTGATAGTGTTGTAATCTGTAGAGAAAGGCACTATGTATTTAAATTTGCTAGTGTTGCTTTTTGAGAGTGTTGTGCTCTGTAGAGGAAGACACCATTTGTTTAAAGTTGCTAGTATTTCTTGTTGAGAGCATTGTGCTCTATAGAGTAAGACATCATATATTTAAAGCTACCAGTGTTCCTTGTAGAGTGTTTAAAGTTTTCATCATCGTTTGTAGAGCATTGTGCACCGTAGGGAGAGCATAGGATATTTTGAGTTGCCATCTTGGCTTGAAAAGCGTTGTACGTTGTACTCGCTTAGGGAACCTCCATACCATGGGAGAAGTGTGCCTTTTATGAGGCCACTCTATATTTTTATTTGAGTCGGAGACCCCCTAACGCCATTGGAGAGCACTTGATTCAGATACTGAGGCAGAGAGAGTTGTTCATACTCTATTTACCAGGACCTACATAGATAAAACATAGTGTCTGGTAGAAAGCAACCCTGAGTTAGGGAATGTAGGTTAGGAAACCATGTTGGCCATAGAGGTTGGTGTGTCTTATAAGACGTATCACTGGTTGTAGTGGTGCTATGTAAAAGAAAATAAAAACTAGCCATGGTATGTGAAAGGCTTTAAGGCATAGTTTTAGATTATGTAAATGGACCTTGGATTATTTATATAAAACATATATTAGGTTAGCTAAATGGACCTTTGATTATATGTGAGATATATGTAAATGGACCTTTGATTATATGTGAGATATATGTAAATGGACCTTGGATTATATATATAAAACATATATTAGGACCTTTTCTTATATATAAACATATATTGGGATTTAATTAAATGGAACTTTGATTTATATGTAAATCATATGTTAGGATTTAATTAAATGGACCTTTGATTATATGTGAGGAATATATATTAGGACCTTTGATTTATATGGATTTAATTTAATGGACCTTGAATTATATATAAACATACATTGGGATTTTAATTAAATGGGACTTTTATTTATA
This sequence comes from Wollemia nobilis, assembly GCA_028583015.1. Classification (NCBI taxonomy): domain Eukaryota; kingdom Viridiplantae; phylum Streptophyta; class Pinopsida; order Araucariales; family Araucariaceae; genus Wollemia; species Wollemia nobilis. The sequence continues at coordinate 14,649 of JAQPPZ010003697.1, forward strand.
TGTAAATCTTATGTTAGGATTTAATTAAATGGACCTTTGATTATGTGGGATATATATAATAGGACCTTTGATTTATATTGGGATTTAATTAAATGGAACTTTGATTTATATGTAAATCATATGTTAGGTTTAATTAAATGGACCTTTGATTTATATGTGAAGCATATAGTAGGTTTTAATTAAATGGACCTTTGATTTATATGGGATATGTAAATGTTAGGTTCTAATTGAAATGAAATCTTGAATCTTAGGAAAATATGTGAAAGGTTTAATTAAAATAACCCTTGGATTAACGTTGATTATCTTAGGATATTTTAAATGTTATCTGATGTAGACTTATTCTTTAAGCTAAATTTATGGGGCTTTGGTTTAGGGAATAAGGAATGATTGATCTAAAGGTTAAGGGTGTGGGACTTTAATGCTTTGGAACATGAATGAAATGAAATTAAGGTAGACTCTAATCTAAGCGATAGCATGTTTGGATGACTCTCAAAGGGGATTTGTGAGAGGTGAAAATAAAAGTAAGGTTTCTTTTATGATGTCCATTATGCATTAGATGGTTAGAGACTTAATGGATTATTGTATAGTTACAATTTGGCATAGTAGATAAATAGATGCATTTAAAGGTATGCCTATCCTGAACCATGAGTATCCTGATCCCCTACTACCCTCAAAGAACAAAATGGAAGCAAGGAATTGAATGGGAAACACGTAATAGGTATGGCATATTATATTGATTTACTTATGTTCCATAGATTAGAATTATGGGGAGATATCCCTTATGCAGTTAATGTGATACCTTTGGGTAGGAATGGTTATTATGCAAGTGAAGTATTCATTGTTGAGTTATTGAAATAAATTTTAAATAATTTTTTGTATTTGATTATGTCATGTATTATATTCTATGTTAAAGTTGATCTTGCTTCATTTTCTCTATTATTGTTTGTTTGTTTTATGATGTGGTAGCATAGATGCATTATCATTTGATTTCTTGGTGTTAGGGAATCTAGTGTAGAGTTCTAGGGTGAACTCATAGGTGACCTAAGGGAATTGATACCCCCTTAGGGTGAACATAGGAGGACCTAAGGGAATTGAGACCCCCTTAGGGAGATAAAGGACTAAGTAGGAAGAGATTACATATGAGTTAAGATAGCTCATAATGGAGATTAGATGGATAGCTTAACTCATGATACTCGTAGCATACCTACACAAAAGAATTTGTGTATGGTATGGAGATGTGTGTACACCTTCGATGGACGAAGGGTGATAAGTCTAGTTCATCAAGGATGATGAAACAGATGGACTTATCCACAGTAACACATTATATGCCTACATAGATGGATTTGTGCTAGGGTAATTTATGAGATATAACTTCCAGGGAAACTTAGGAGAATGAAACTTAAGGTTTTGCTAGTGGATTAGGGGTTCATGAAAGGTTCATGTACCTCTCTCCTTAGTGAAAAAAAAACTTTTCTATTTTTCTATTTTTTGTTTATATGTTTTTGGGTCATTACAGCATGACACTCTCTTTGTTATGTGTTTAAGAAATTCAGAGGTTATTTTAGGAGTTGAATAATTAGAAAAATTGGATACGTCAGTTTTAATTTCAGTAAGCACTTTTTGGAATGGAAATAAAATGGAAAGACCATTCGCCTTCAAGGAATTACAACTCCTCCATAAAAGGTTGTAAGTTCTCACAACATGGAGAATATATTAAGTAAAGGAAGTAATGAATTCATAACTCCAAATCAATTATTTGGAAAATCAAGCACAGGATACCCTGGAAATTCATTCAAAATATCTTCAAAATATTGTGGTTAACTATGATGATATTTTTCAAGAACTTAAAGGAATACCTCCCAAACGATATCATGACCATGACATACACCTTGTTTTGGGAAGTCTTCCTCCTAATGTCTATCCTTATCGTTGCCCTCAACCTCAAAAAATAGAATTTTTTAGAAAATTGTCCAAGAACTTTTAGAACATGGATTCATGCATCATAGCACTAGTCCTTATTCTTCACCTGTAGTTTTGGTCCATTTTAAGGACAATTCTTGGTGTATGTGTCCTGATTTTTTTCCTCTCAATAAAATCACCATTAAGGATAAATTTCATATTCCTATCATTGATGATTTATTGGATGAATTGCATGGTGCCAAAAATTTTACAAAATTGGATCTACGCTCTAGTTTTTACTAGATTAGAGTGAGAGATGAGGATATTCCTAAAACCACCTTTCGTACGCATGAAGGTCATTATGAATTCTTAGTCATGCCTTTTGGTCTCACTAATGTTCTGTACACATTCCAAAGTCTCATGAACCATGTGTTTCATCCATACCTTCAAAATTTTATTCTAGTATTCTTTGATGATATTCTCATAGATAGTAAAACCTGAAAGGATCATTTGATGCATGTGGAAAAGGTTCTTCATATATTACACAAGAAAATTTTTTTGTCAAATGCTCTAAATGCTCTTATGGTGTTTAGGAGGTTGAGTATTTGGGTCATATCATTTCTAATGAAGGTATTAAAGTTGATCGTAATAAGATTAAGGCCATTCAATATTGGCTTGTACCTAAGACCATCAAGAAAATTTGTGATTTTTTGGGCCTTACCGGTTACTATTGCAATTTTATGCGCAACTATGGTAAAATTGTAGCTCCTCTCATAGCTCTCACAAAAAAATATGCTTTTCATTGGTTTGAAGTAGCCAATCAAGCCTTCATGACTCTTAAAGAAGCAATGTGTACTACTCCAGCTTTGGCAACCCTATATTTTCACAAACCATTTGTGATTGAATGTGATGCTTCAGGAATAAGTATTGGGAAAATACTAATGTAGGAAGGACATCCCTTGATATTCGAAAGTAAACAACTTTTGAGTAAGAATTTTGGAAGATCCACATATGAGAAAGAAATGTTTGCTATTCTACATGTGGTTGATAAATGGAGACACTACTTAATCAATAACCACTTTATTATTAAAACATATTACAATAGTATCAAGCATTTTCTAGAACAACGATGTTCTTATCCAAAGCAAAATAAGTGGTTAACAAAATTTTTGGGATATGATTTTGTTATCAAGTACAAGAAAGGAAAAGAAAATGTGGCATCAAATACATTATCATATTAATATAAATATGAAGTGGTTATCAATACTATTTCAGGTCCTTGTTCTCAATGGGTCTCTCAGCTCCAATACGAATGATTGTCAAATATAAAAACTACTCAAATAATTCACGATTTGTTTTTAGGATCATCCAAGTATCCTTAATTTTACTATTATGACAAGGTATTAAGAAGAAATAATTGCATCTACATTCCACACAATTCTACCATCAAATCTAGGATTCTAAAAGAATCACATGCTTCTTTGTCAGCAAGACATTCAAGTTTTTTACATACATATATGCGGGTAAAATAATCCTTTTATTGGAAAGGATTAAAATTCGAGGTCAAAACATGGGTGGCTGAATGTGAAGTATGCCAGTGCAATAAGGGTAAAATAATCAAATCTCTAGGATTACTTAAACCATTACCTATTCCAGATCATCAATGGAAACATATTTCAATAGAATTTATTGAATGTCTTCCTAAATCAGAAGGCAATATAGTAATTTTTGTGGTAGTATATTGCCTCTCCAAATATGCTCACTTCACTGCTCTACAACATTCATTTTCAGAAAGAAATGTGGCTAAGGTATTTATGGACTCAATTTTTAAATTGCATGGAATACCAAAAAGTATTGTAAGTGATCTTACTCCCATTTTTACTAGAAATTTTTAGAAATACGTATTTCATCTTACTGGTACCAAGTTAAATATGTCTTCTGCATACCATCCTCAAATAGATGGTCAATCTAAAATAGTTAAAAAATATTTGGGTACCTATCTAAGATGTTTTGCTCAAGATAAATAGTATCAATGGAGTCATTTGTTTTCCTTAGCAGAATGGTGGTACAACACTTCATACCATTATTAAATCAATGTCTCCATTTGAAGCATTGTATGGAGTCAAACCACCAGTAATAGCAGATTATATTCCAGGTTTTTCAATAGTGGCCCAAGTAGATGATTAGATCCAATACCGACAATCAATGCTCAACATTATCAAAGATAATTTTGTCTAAGCACAAAATACAGGTGATATGGTATTCCTACATTTGAAACCCTACAAACAACTGTCATTGAAGATCAAAACAAGTTAGAAGTTGACTCCAAGATTTTATGGTCCTTAAAAAATAGTGCACCACATAGGAGAAGAGGTATATCAATTAGACCTTCCTCCCTCATCCCGTATACATCCAGTATTTCATGTTTTATGTATGAAGAACATGACTGAATAAAATATACACTATCAAAATTATCAATACTTGATGAAGAAGAGCATATATATATCCAACCATATGCAATTTTATAAAGCAGATTATGTATGCTCAGATCCTCTCACATCAAATAATTTCTCATAAAATCGTAGGACCTAGTAGAAGAAGATGCTACATGGGAACCAGAGAGTATTCTGCAGTCATTTCCAGCTTTGAGGACAAAGCTTTCCAAGGAGGAGAGCCATGTTACAACCCTAATATAGCTAGTTGGCTATATTACTATCACCATTATTTGTTCATTGATTTATATTTCATTATATAACATCATTAATATATATTTGAGTATTCGCAAGGACTAAGCTCTCCTTAGTGGTGAAGGACTTAGCCATCCTAAAATGGCAAGCAATTACTCTATTCCATGCTATATTTTTCTCTTTGAATATTTGGATGAATTATAATACCTCGAACTCACAAGACCAATATATTTTGCTTAGTCCCTTAATTTTTCAACTTCTAACATGGAATCTCCTAATTAACCTTAAACAAAACGTAAAAATCCATAGTTGAAGTAACCCATTTAAAAAATGATATGATTATCAATTTTTTTACATTTAGAAATCACATACTACACAACATAAGGTAGTATAAATTTCAATAAAATACCTATTTACAACGTGTCCAAGTTGTCCATTACTTTTAGTTACATTTCCAATGTGGCATCTCTTTCCTAGCTTCATGAGCACTTGAAATATTCATATTATTTATGATGTGAGCAAAACTCACCAAATCTAAGAACACTATAGAGAGACCAAAAATATATGAAGTTGTCTAAGCGATGATTGACATAGAAGGGGAGAAAATTGATTTATCCTATCTAGGAGCCAAAGACTATGATTATACATTAAAATATATATAACCAATAGATATTTGAATAGAAATGATTGAGACTCCACCACAAGACCGAGTGCATCCAAGCTTTGGTAGGAACACCAATTAAAACTCCCCTCACTCTTGTACAAATTGGAGTAGACAAGGACTCCATTGCAAGCAAGGGAATATTGATAATACCAAGTAAATCATGCAATATATAAGGAAGTTAAAGCAAACAATTTATTAAACATTAAACTTATATTCTTCTTTAGTTTCTAACTTTAAATGGAAAGTCACCCACCTTAATAAATGAAACTAAATGCGAGAAGAAATAAAATTTTCAATATAACAAAATTTATTAATTTTTTAATATTGGTGAGTTTTAAAACTTGTTTACTAGTGGAGTGAGTGGATATAAATTTTTCTTCTAACTTAAAAATCATAATAAAAAACAATTAGTTAAATTCCTCAACTCTCTCAGAGACCAAATTTATCTTATCAATAAATACATACTTAATCATCCATTTATTATAATACTATTAAATAATTATGATGTAGAGCTATCCATCTAACCCATTAAAACAAAACAACATCAAAATAAAATAATTTCCATTATTCCATACATTAACAAATAATGAAAATTTTAACATTTTTCTAATTCATTTTTCCACGGATTAATTAAAACCTTTGCTATAGGTTATACATGGCATGTTATAGCAGTTTGAAATATTTTAATATAAAGGATTGTTGATTCAAGATTTTATCAAAGACCTAGTATATAAGTTTTAATATATATATATACTTCCTTTATCGATAGTACTTTTCAATTTAGTGTTCTTATTTCTTATCTGAGGGACCCAACCGGGTGGTTTCTTGCGTACTTTGGCTATTATGGTTTTACCATTCATTTGATTGGCCCTTTACATAATTTGAAGAGTTGTTGTGAACAGTTTTCCTTGGCTTGGCTTCTTCAGATATAATACATGTACAATACTTTAAGCTTGTGATTTCAAACGTTCTTAAATTTAGACATACAGAAAGGCTGTATGTATTACTGTGGATAATTGATACGGCCAACATCTGAAAAACGAAAAGATAATCAAAGTGAAACCGTCAAAATCTGCGTCAACGTCTATAACTTTATTTACGTAGAGGCCCACTAAGATCCACTGGTATATAGACATTAATACCAGTTAGACACAGACATAGCTATTCTCATAGCAATAGCAGACACAGACATAGACATAAATACCAGTTAGACACAGGCATAGCTATTATCATAGCATACGCTCATTTACTTACCGTACTACTACAGTACTACTTTCAGACCTTGGTGTTTGTAGCCCACACTGGGCTAAGCTTATCGTTCTGAGTCTCGCTACGGTATACAACCAAATTCCCATCGTCCTCCACAACCAGAGCGCTAAACTTGACGCACCCTTTTCCACAGCCTTGATTGATTGCCCACACCGGATTATCTTCGTTCCCGTCATATATCACCATGTTGGCATCCGATTGCAGACGCAGGAAGCATGATTTCCCACGCCCATAAGTATCACTGTTCCACAGCACTTTATTGGATTGCATATCAGTCAAATTAAGATTGCAATCCCTCTGCATTTCCAGCCGCATTCTCTTGTTGTGAGACGTCAGAGATTCCCCCGCTCTCAGAACGTCCCAAACCCCATTGTTATGGCTCAGCAAAACCAGAGGGGAGACGGGACAGTCGACGAACCCGGTTTTGTCAACGGGCGAAAGCCTTGACACCATGGACAAAAGAAGCCTCGAAGAAGAATATGGCTCAACAGAGACATCAGTATTAGCAGGCTGATCAGAATTACTTACGTTCAGAGACATGGATCCGAATCCCGGCAATGAAATTGTCTCTTCGATCTTGTCGAGAAGGGAATAGTCGACCCAGGCGTATCCATTGGAGACGGCGGCCCAGGAGTAACCCTGGAGTAAATAAGGCCTGAGATATGGCACCGTTGTTCTGAAATTTTCCAACACCAAAGTGCCAGGAGCGCTTTCCCAGTTTCCTGCCGTGCAGTCCTGGGTCCAACGCACATATCGGATGGCAATGCGTTTGCCGTTTATGCTGTGCACGTTTGCAAAGGCGAATCCGCTGCTATACCAGTTTGATGCGTTGAATCCATTGGACTTTGAGACGAGGTTATTGAGCGCGACATAGACAGCACTGCCTTCCTCTGCAGAGAGAGCTCCTCTAGAATTTGAGGATGTCTGGAATAGGGCAAAGCAAGTTGGAGCAAAAGCGAGTAGAAGCAACAGAAAACGAGGAAATGCAGCCATGGACGCTTTGTGACTGATTAGAAGAAGCAAAGATGGGGCTGAGGCTGAAGCTGAAGCTGATTTATGCGTTGCTCTTCGCTTGGTTATATAGCATTGCGCGAGACGAAGATGAATCATCTTACGTGACACGTATTACTCTTACCCATGGTAATGAACTTCACGTTTTCAGTTCGGCAGCACAACGTGAAGCAAAACTGAGTAGGGTACTGTCACACGATTGTTCACATCATCGTAAGTGTCCGATTCACGATTGCTTCCTCATCCTTATCTACACAGTGTCCTGCCAAGAATTTTTATGTTTTTTTATTTATCTGTTTTAGCGTTGGGTTGAGAGTTAGATGCTTAAGCAATAATTTAGGGTAGTTTATTAACGAGAAAAATATTTTTAAAGCAATATTATTATAAAACAATTTTAATTATAAAAACTCAATCCCTATAATATCAAATTTGCATAAATCAACCTTTGGTAGACAACCTTACCTAGATTTTGTCTTTTAAGATTTAGGCTTGGAACCGTTTTAGATAACCCACATACTATTAAATAAATCATGTCCAAGAGTACCTCTGTCATAAGAGAAGTAAATGCAAAATCACGTGTAACAATAAATGCCTACTAATAACATCTGTCTGTCAAAAAGTTAATGGTGAAAGCACCATTCGACATAGCAGAGTCAGCAACGCTTTTGTCTCTACAGCAAAACCAGGTTCTTTTGATCTATATCTCTAGTAATTTAACATCTAGTATATAGAATTTGTTTGTTATTTGTAAAAAGCAGTTTCTATTTTTTTTTTTAAATAATTATTATTTTAATTATTTAAGGGATTATTTTCAAATTTTTATTATTAAATCAAAATTGCATATATTTGCATTAGTTTATTTGTTGCATTTTCTAGTTCTTAAAAGAAAAATCTTGTTCATTTATTATCAATATTAAAATCATTTTAGTTTTAGGTTTTTTTTTTTTGTATTTGTATGGTACATTAAGGTTAGATTGAAGTTAAGCTTAGTCAAAGAATATCTTAGGAGGAACATAGGTGTTCTTTAGACTCTAAACTCACACACTACCCTTATCCTTAAGGTAAAGAGAAAATTGGGAAGCATCAAACTTTTTCCGTGCCCCTTCTCACACTTATAGATATTACTTCTTATTGTTAACAAGTGTTGCATTCATTGAAGAAGACCCGAGTCTCTAACTTACTAAAGAAATGTGAAATTTCACTTGGGATCCAATCCTCACGGTATCTCTAAAATCCCTAATTGAGTTCACCAAAGAAGCTGTGATCACACCAAGAGAACATTTGCATCATATGGTGAGCCATTGCAAAATACACAATGTGGTCACCCAAAATGTGGTTTTAAGGCTTTGGTAGCTTCTTTCAAAGGGAAAACACTTGAATGGTACATGTCAAGAGCATTCGATCATGAACAACCAATTGGTTCCAAAGGTTTATCTTAGTCATCATCCTAAGCAAAGTTATTAGTCTTTAGTAGGGACACAAAAGAAATAAGTACCCACAATATTGGACCAACATCGATTGGATTTCCATCGCGTCACCTATGCCCTAGAAATCACCTCCTACAAGTATATTCTAGTCATATGGGAAGGAACTGGAGTATGTGCTATAGACAATTGGACTTATGAACCATTTCCAAATGGATACCAGAGTTCGCTGGACTCCAAAACAATAACCAAACTCAAATTTGTTGAGGACCTCTATGAAAACAAGATGATTGAATCAAAAGAAACCCCTACCATCATAAGTGTTTTATGACCACAACTATCAAATCCTTTGATGAATATTGATAATGTCACTTAGGCCCCTCACATAGGTACCAATCTAGAGGAGAGTAAGCTCAAAACTCAACCACTATTAGAATATTTATTGGAAAAGAATTCAAAGGAAGAGTTGATAGAATAGGGAGTAAATGAGGTAGAGTTGGTCAAATAAATTGAAGAAAAATCCTTTCGCATAACTCTAACATGTGGGGGTAATTCAGCCTAGAGTTGCCTAATTGGTCCCTACTCATCACGTCTATGTTACCAAAAATGATGGTAGATGTGTTAAAGTAAAACCTATGACTAACCAAACAAGATGTGGGGTGGCTAAACAAGGGGATTGACCTAAAAATTGACCTTTTAGTACCACTCAATGACTCTCCCCAGATATTTTTACCAAAAAATAAAGATATGACCAGAGGAAGATCGAAGCCAAACCAACCCTCCTAAATGCAATCTACTACTGGAGTTGAGAGGAACTACCTATGGATGACCAAATGACTAGAGATACTTTGATGAAAGAATAGGGGTGGGATCAACTCATAAGTGAAACATACCCAAACCATAGGAAGAAGCATTGAGTTATAGAAGTTTAGGAATCAAATTCTGGCAAGAACCTCAATTGTAAGTTTGAATTCAACAATTTTTAATTCCTATAGAAATTTTAGGAGAAAATTTTCCCCACTTCTTATAAATATATCTTTCTTTCTTATTCTAAAGGATCAAGATCTAGCCATACACGTGCTTAGTATCTAGCCTCGTTGAGGATTTTCCTTTATTCTCTTTTGTATCATGGTCTAGCTTAAGCCTTGTGTCATTTAATTTGATTAGTCTTGAGCCTCTTTCATTAACATGTGTGCAATCCATCCATTATATATGAGAAGCTATGACTACTTTATTTTCAATCTTGATTCTTATGTGTGTGTTCAATGCATTTCATGTATGAACAAATCATGTTCCTTGTGAATTTTCAACTAAAATGCCTATTATCATTCAAACCATTGTGATATAGAGAGTTTTAGACATTTTGTACAATTCCTCTTAGCATAGGTTTACTTTCCTATTATTTGTTTTTAGTCATTTATTGTTTTTTATTCTACCCCTTTTCCTTGGTAGAACCCTACTAGATTAGTCCGAAGATCACATCCAAACAAGGATCTAGTACTCATAAAAAACCCTATATATCATTTTAAGGAGTTGTATCCCACGGTCCCCAAAATTCCTAGTACTAGGTCTTCACGTGAGGTGTGAGCATCTAACACACTCGACAAAGTCGTATTGCAAGTTGTCATAAAACTCAAATTATAGGGGAAAGATATGGTCCCCAGTAGAACAAACAATAACTAATTCCACCTAATTTTTACAAATAATCTAAGTCAACTCGAATGTGTTAAAATTCAATGATAAGACTTGCCAATTAGTTTAGTCTAGTAAATCTTTTGGACCCTGGTGACTAGGCCACTAAATAACAAGGGGATTTAATAAATTACTTTATAATATCTTAGAATGTGATATTTTATTTACTTAATAATCAAAAGGTACTAAGCAAACATACTTGTCAAGATTTATAAGTATAATATTTTGACACTACAAGCCAATTGTAATGGCTTCTAATTAATCTTCATGTTACAATTATTTTGGGAAAAAAATAGAATTTTCTTCACTTCTATAATGAAGAATGTAGGTTGTAGTTCTATGCCTCCATGATAGGATGAAAAACCATCATAAAGGTGCATAGGTTGGATCTTAGAGGCTTTGTATTTTATTTGTTCTCTATATACGATTTAAATTGGATATATCATTATGTTAGGATTTGGGATTGATTAGGAGAAAACCTAACCATGGTAAAGTGAATAAGTGGAAGTAATTTCAATATGACATAATATTAGTAAGATAGGAGTTGAGTGACATCCTCTCCTTTGTTATCAATAATGAAATTCAGTAGTTAGATTACGAGGTGTAATGTGATAGGGATATTCAATAACTAAAATTTATTATTAGTGTGAATCAGGTAAACTACTGCACTTGGCCAAATCAAAGAGTAGGTTTTGAGTGTATGTTTGTTAGTTTATAGATTTTATCTCTCAAATAACTATGGTATGATGGTGAATGCAGATGGTAGTATGCTTTTGTGTGACTACTCTACTAATATTTTATCATTTTTTAATAATGATCAAGTTAATCATTGGGGATTATCCAAGCTAGTTTGAAGGGATTCCTTACAATATTAATGTTTATTTACTATCTCATTCTTCTTGTATTAGGAACTAATATTACTTTATAATGAGGCCAAAAAGTATATAGGTGAAGATGGATAGATCTAATGGTGGCAAAAATCTTTATTTCATTACATCTTATTCTTGTGTAATGAAGGAAAAGCAAAATAACTTAAGAGTACCAGGAAATCATAAGAGATAGTATACCCAAATATAGAAAAACCTTATATATAACCTCTTTTATCAATTATAAAATATACCAACTCTTGTTAATGAACTTCAAGTCTTTAAATTAGAATTATATAGGAGTGCAAACTATAGGATAAGATCTAGGGTACAATGAAAGGTGAAAATTTGTTTTTCTTTAACTATATTAAATACAACTACAAAAATAAAAACATCATATAAACTATGGATCATTCTAGCAAACTCAAAATAAAGAGTGAGATCATAGCAAGAGTTTGTTTGCAATAATTAAAAAAAATATGGATAATGGACTAAATATAAATAACAAGTTTCTTACCCACATTGCCAATTATATTCCTACTAAGATAGATGATAAGCTTAGAAACTATATTGATGACGATACCGCTCTCTTAATAAATTGCAAGATGTGATTTTTGTATGCCAGAAAACAAGGTTCCTAGTTTTGATGGATTGATTATTGATTTCTTTATGTTAATGTAGGACAAAATAGCATAATGTTTTTTATAGTATGTACAAAGAAGCTAATAAGAAGGGGTTCTTAGGGGTAGTAAAAAATAAAAGCTTGATCAAATTGATTTTGAAAGGTTCAAATAGAGATAAAGCATCCATGTAGTGTCCCATCACTCTACTTAATGTTTCATGTAAAAGAATTGTTAAAGGACTAGTTATAAGGATTAATATTATAACACAATAGATTGTATAAGCTATAAAACAAACTTTAGGTTTATCCTTGATGATTTGGTCCTTGCTTGGAAAGCATTCGAATGGGTCAATTAATCAAGACATGATGTACTATTTATTAAAATTTATTTTTACAAGACATATATTAAAATTATATGGTCATTTATTATTTGAATGATTAATTAGTTAGGATTTGATCTTAGTTTCACTCATTAAGTTTTCATTCTTTTCAAGGAAACATATGCTAGAGTTATAGTAAAAAAATCACTTTCCTAGTGCATCCATATTTAAAGATCAATCCAACATTAATTTCCTTTAGCTTATTTCTTACATATTATTATAGCACATGCATTTGGATATTTCTTTAAATATGCCACCCAAGTGGAGCTAGTCAAGAGATTCTATCTCCCTAAATAAGAGTAAGTTATTAATTCTCATTTTTCTAATGATAGTACATTTTCCTTATAATGAAGAATATCTTGAGAATACTTTGGAAATCCTTCCATTTTTTTATGTTCTTAAGGAGCTAAATTGTCTATATCCAAATAGAATTAATTTTTATTGATAACTTAGATAGTCTCCCTTAATACCACTTGATTGAAAACAAGTCAACATGGAGAATTTATTTGTTACCTTGGGATTCCTTTTAGATTTAATATAACAACAACAAAATTCTATAACTAGTTTAAGTTCAATTTTTTAAAGAAATTAGATAATAAGTTAACAAGGTGTTTGTCCTAGTTTTCTAAGTTATTAATATCTTGTACTCATCTTGTTGGTTGCCTTATAAATCCAAGTATACTCAATTAACTATAGTAGTGAAAATATTTATTTGGAAGAAATAAGACCTTGGATCATAGGGTAAAGTTTCAAATCATGGGTTAGATGCACTGATTCAAAACAAAAAAATTGGCTTGGATTAATTCATTCATTGCATCAGGGTATTTACTTTATGTTCAAATATCTAGCTAAAGCACTCATAGGGAATGTACCTTAGAAGCAACTAACTAACTACAAAATTAATACTATCCAACCTAATAGCTTTGGAAAACTAGTGTCATTATATGATAAGATCTTAAATGTGGAGCTATTCATAATTAAGGAAACACTTCCTACCATGAAAATTTGAAAGATAGCAAATATTGATTGATTTTTTAAATTAGTATGGGTCTACTTTATGGCAAGATCTTAGTTTAAAAGCTTATTTAGTTTGTTAAAATTATCTTGTAAGGTATAATGACCAACCTCTTTTCCTTGAAAAATATTTTAAAGTGAAATCCTAACTTAAGAAATAAATTCGGTAGTTTGTGGATCTTTCAAACATAAACCAAAAATATTAAAAATTCTTGAATGAGATCATAAGTCAGATTTGCTTCCTACACCCTATATGAACTTTATTTTATCTATTCAAAATTTATTATATTAAGAGTTATATGTCAATAAATCCAACACTTTTCTCTATACATTCTTTAAATATTAGAGGTGGCCTAATGGTAAGAGGATTAACTCACTTTAATCTAGGTCATTGTATAAGTAGTTTGTTCTTTTCTCTATACATTCTTTAAATATTATAGGTGGCTTGATGGTAAGAGGATTAAATCACTTTCATCTAGATCATTGTATAAGCAGTTGGTTCACAATATCCCTTTCAGTGATAAGGTTGAATGAATGATGGAAAATTTGAATAGGAAAATATACTTGATGTAGGCTAAGTTATCATATTTTGAAGTAAGGTACTTTTATTGGTAATAATTCTATTTTGGAGGGTGCTCCATTATAAGCTACCATCTAGAGTTTAATTTTCTAAGAACTTAGACATTTTCAATTACTATTTGCTAGTTGAAACTAACCAAAAATTGCCAAGCATATTTTTTGGTGTTTTAGAGTTTCTAATTAGGTAAAGCAAAACATTTAGGAGTATCATACCATTTTTTAATAATTTGAAATGATAATTGACACTCAAACAATAAATATTATATGAACTTATCTAAATTCATTTTTGGTTTGTTCATTATTATAATAACTTTAATAATATTATGATTTCCTTGATAACTAATTTTTTTTTATTTTATTCTAATTGTTCTTTATAAGTGAGTTTCAATGATTTTAAAGAAAATTCTAAGAGGAAGGAAGAAACTAGATGCAAGGTCCTAATTCATTTATTGTTAGCAACATACGAGTTATACGTGTTGGATGACAAATGGAATAAATTGAAGGAATCTATTATAACCAGGTTGGACTACAATTATGTGTAACTATTAGATAAAATTAAAGTGTAGTTGTTAAAACTCATGGAGAAGTTGACACTCCTTAATTGATTAGTACCATTATTTATAAAAACAATTATGATGGACTGATTGGTTTTATTTAGTTTTGAGTTGATTCAACTCTAAAATTGTCAAATTTTTGATATGGTAAAAATGCTTTTTATTGCATACACAATGGTTTGATGTAATACTTTTACTTTATCTTTATACTATATTTTTTAATATTAAAAAAAAATTGATATCCATGAAATAACAACTTGTTAGATGTGGAACATGGATAGTTTCTAATGCTTCCTATCATATATAGAAACACTAAGGTTATTCTTAGTATTATCGGTGGTGCTTCTAAAAATACAAAAATTGAAGGTAAAATGGAATTTTGGTACACAAAATATAGGGCATCCCATAATCAATTTTGTCCCCATTATTTATTTTACTTAGTGTAGTTTTTTTTCTAATAAACACTATGTCTAATGGAAGGATAATAAACTCAACAAAGAGTGAGGAATTAATAAGATGGATTAGAGTGTGCTCCATATGTTGAAAATCACCTCTAACATTTAAAATAAAACTCTTGTTAACATTTAATTTATTAATAAACTAAAAGAAATATTAAATTTGACAACAAGAATGAGCTTCCTATTACATTAATTATTTTAGGGGTATATAATTTTTAAAGGAAAATGTGAATCCTGAAGTAAGAACCAAAATCATGTAAGGGTTTTACCCTTAGTTACAAATTATGGTAAAATTATCATAATTTATTATTTTGAAACTTTTAAATTTAAGTATGTAACAATTAAATCCTAAATGAAAAAATAAATTACCAAAGTGCAAATAATTGAAACACATACTTAGTAGTGAGAGGCCCTATAAATATGGTGCATTCATCTACTTCTACTATAAGGAGTGCATAGTACAAAGTAGAAAGAGCAAATACAATATAGAAATAACCAAGGAAGGGGTGGAATATACTAAATATCAATAGGACTTCCAAATGGAATATCAGCCTAGTAGGAGGGGGAAAAACAATTAGAGATAATACTGCCCAAATAAGAGCAATGTTTGTAGATAACTTCAATGAGATTACCAATACTATGGGAAAATATAGGGCACTACTTGTGAGAGTTAATTTGGCAAGGAAAATTGGCATAAACAAGTTAGAAGTGGAGTGCAATTCATAGGTGCTAGTGAATTATCTTAATAATAAAAATAAATCTAGATAGTAGGTGGTATATTTTATAGAAGATATTTTGGCTCTACTAAGTGGGTTCAAGGATACCAGGGTTCAACATACATTGTGTGAAGATAATGTTCTAACATAATACTAGCAAAAAAAAAAATTTAAAATAGAAGAGCTAGATTTGTAGGGAGGGTGAAGAGATTCCTTCTTTGAAGAAAATGTTGGCTTCTTGAATCCTTTTTTGTCCATGATACAAGTAAAATAGTTAGGATCTATATTTTTGGGTCTTATAGGGATTAATAAGGTATCCAATGTGGGGGATTTTATAATTGGTTTGAGGACCTAGTCAAAACCTCATTTACCATATATATATATATATATATATATATATATATATATTTATTTTTATATATATATATATATATATATATATATATATATATATATATATATATATATATAAATTACTAAGGATAAAAAGAGTACAAACAACCAAGCCAGTATAGACTTATATTATAAACCAACCAAAATACAAAATAAATTTTAGCTTAACAACTCATACAAAACCACAAAGTTACCAACTAACAAAATCTCCATAAGACCCATTATTTCTCCAAATTGGGTTTTCATTATAGCCACTATAAAATCATAATTGCCATTAAACTCCTTTTAACTATTGCACCAAAAACCACAATAATATTTGGACCCTTATCTATTCACTTAGGATAATGAATATAGTTTCATATCTCTCATTCAAGATATCAAAAAAAGTTTCATATCTCTCATTCATATCCTAACACCATTTCTTCTATTGTTTTTTTGTTCCTTTAATTTGTAAAATTATCAAACAATATAGTAGCAACATTAAACCTCAACAAACCAAAAACCCTCCCAAAAAAGTAAAATTACCACAACCTAATAATGAGAACCACATGTTGAAATAAACTATATAAAACCTCTTATCCAATCATTTCCAAAGTAAGTAAACTAACTACAACAAGAATCCAAGAAACACAATAGCTTAAAATTGTTCTTCAACCAAACAATAATAATATTTATCTAAAATAAAGGACCTTACGAACTCCATTCCTCTACCCACTCAACTACAAGCTAGTTGTACTTGGCTAAAAGAAACAAAAAATGAGAAAAGACAAACAAACTACTAACTTACTTCCAAATCATCCAACCCCAATCCTTATTCAAAATTTAGTAGAATCTTGTTAAAATCATGAGTTCCCTAACATACAAAATTCACAAGATATCAATAATATTAGCCCCCTTTCTCCTTTCATTATCCTTGTTTTGTCCGTTTGTCGAAGCCATACTAAGATGAGAATGAAACACAATCTACTCTATCCTAAGACATGATTAAAAAAGATATAGATCACTCCTATTTGTTGTGAAATTCAAATAAATAAGCCTTCTCCTAGATTCTTCTAAAACACAATGAAAACTGTTCTTGAACCTCATTCTTAGACATAAAGGAAGTCAACATAGTCTTGCTAAAATATACTCCACCGTGAGGTGAATTCACTTCCATCATATGACCTCACCATATTAGTGCATTCTTAACCAATGTGCCAAATTTTATAGAAACTAAAGCAAGAATTATACAAATTCAAGTAAATAATCTTTTGCTCACAGGGAAAGTCAGACCCTTGTAACAAAATACTTTTAGGTAGATCTTTTTCTATATTTATTTCAACACATGCTTGATAATGAATATAAGGATTGGAATACTTCTCATTCTACTTAAAATATCACAACACCTTTCTAGAATGACCAATAATAATAGGTAAACAGGCACAAAAGCTAAATCTAGGTAAGAAAATTCAACCCATAATAAATATTTTATAGAAACTAAAGCAAGAATTATACAAATTCAAGTAAATAATCTTTTGCTCACAGGGAAAGTCAGACCCTTGTAACAAAATACTTTTAGGTAGATCTTTTTCTATATTTATTTCAACACATGCTTGATAATGAATATAAGGATTGGAATACTTCTCATTCTGCCTAAAATATCACAACACCTTTCTAGAATAACCAATAATAATAGGTAAACAGGAACAAAAAGCTAAATCTAGGTAAGAAAATTCAACCCATAATAAATATTTCTTCCTAGAAGAGTGTTATGGATGGAAGTCAAATGCCCATGCTTGTAAAAATAACAATATCCACAAATAGACCACAATTTGTACTACAATCACATATCTTTATTTAATTTTCTAAAATTTGAAAATCACATATTGCACATCATAAGGTAGCATAAGTTTCAATAAAATATCTTTATTTACAACGCCGTCAGTTGTCTATTACTTCTAGTTACATTTCCAATGTGGTGTATCTTTCCTAGCTTTATGAACACTTGAAATGGTTAAATTGTTGGTGTTGTAAGCAGAGCTCACCAAATCTAAGAGCACCACAAAGAAAGCAAAAATAAATGAAGTTGTCTACATAGTGACTGACATGGTAGGGCGAAAAACCATTGAACATATTTAGAAGCCAAAGACTATGATTAGACATTAAAAAAATATATAATCGATAGAAAATTGGATAGGTTTGATTGGGACCCTAAGATTGAGTGCATCCAATCTTGTAGGAACCAATTAAACCCCTCCCCTCAAATAAAAAAAACAAAAAAAAAAAAAAAAATAATTTCTCTCTTTTCATTTTTTTTCTTTTTTTTTTTTAAACCCTCCCATCCTCTATCACAACATAAGAATTCATTCTATCATAGCATTTTGAAAGGATTGTTGTTTCAAGATTTTATCAAAAGAACTAGTATCATGCTATATAAGTTTTATTATATATATATATATATATATTCTTCAGTTCCTTTCAATTTAGTGTAACGTCTCTTACGTACTTTGGCTATTGTAGCATTCATTGATTGGCCCTTTACATAATTTGAAGAGTCATCGTAGACAGCTTTTCATGGCTTCTTAAGATAAGAGCTGACTAAATAAGCAGTAGAGAAAGTACCCTCTTTTCTTGGTTCTATAATACATGTACAATACTTTAAGCTTGGTATTGGATGTGCGGAAGAGGGCAAAGCAAGTTGGAGCAAAAGCGAGTAGAAGCAACGGAGAACGAGGAAACGCAGCCATGGACGCTTTGTGACTGATTAGAAGAACATTAATGCTGCCTGCCGGACCACTTTTGCAAGGGTACTGCTGCTCGTAAAAGCTGTAAATGCAAATTAGCGTGTAACAATAATATCTGTCCCTTCGACAGTTGATGTGGTTCCTATGGACTTAATTTCTTTTGCAAGGGTACCGGTCCTCATAAAAGCTGTAAATGCAAAATAACGTGTAACAATAATATCTGTCTATCAGAAAGTTGATGTGGTTCCTATGGACTTTATTTCTCACCATGTCGCTGTGGACAGTGATGTTTCGACGTGCTTTTGCGGCCATTCAATATATTTTATAGTTTAGTTCAAACCTGTAAAGGTAGTAGTCTGATGTGAATCCTCTTAGTGTACGCCAGTTTAACGACGATATAAGCTTCTTGAGAGCATTTGATGTGGTTTGAACCGTGCACTTAATAGTTACTAAAAATAGTGTGGATATAACCAACTCCCCTATAAATATTATTTATTATAGTTAACAATTGTTGCATAGTAGTCGGTTTATATTATGCAACTATAAATATGTTTGTATTTAAAATTTGTATATGTTTAAATATCTAATGTGGTTCTTCCGTATAAATACTGAAATTTAAATTTTAAATAGAAATATTTTTCTTTTCAATTGGTTATATTGGATTGTAATGGGTCCCACCTATATTATATCATCACCACATAGTGATATTACAATAAAACTTAGATATTATCCAGGTATCTCTTTGCAAGATTTAAACCTCAGACTCCTCCTTTAAAGTTGAGGAAAATAACGAGTTGAGCTAATATCATATGGTTAAAATAAAAATAATTTTACTATCCTTATAATTGAAAAAAATGGCTCTTCTTTCAATAGGTCCAAGGTTTAAACCAGTATGGGTGAGTGTGTGAGGGGGTGGGTGTGTGTATGGTCCTTATTGATAAGTTCAACTCTCAACCTTATGAGAGGTCATGGTTGGAATGGGGATATCCAACCCTGAGTGTCACTCGTATGAGTTTCTCACACTAACCTTAGTTAAAACTCTCCAGTTATCCAGTTATCAAGAGGCCCAGGTTCAAATATCTCCCTTCACATGTTGCGGATATGTTGTATATAAAATATTCCCCATAAAAAACAAAAAAAATTATTTATTTAATGTAATAGAAAAGTATTTTAAATAATATTCATATATTTTTCTGTATTATTAATTATAAATACTTAAATACAAGGAAAAATCCATATATATATTTATGTACACCAAATTATTTGTTTTACACATATTATTTAAAATTTAAAGTGTTTGGTAGTTGCACTTATTATTAACTAAAAATATTATAGTACTAGCTACCACCATCAACTACCTAGATCAAACCAAACAAACAAAAAAATAATTGCCATTAAACTTTAATTTTCAAGTTTCACTGGTATTTTGGTTTTTCCTTCTTGTTAAGCTTGTCTCATATGGGAACTCATCCTTCTTACCATAGTACACTTGTCCTTATTAACCCTCACTGCTTACTAAAATAAAGATGAACAAAGATGAAATCTATTAGTCGTGGTAGATGAATAATACCTTTGCACTGGAATTTTGAAGATTGCATAGATATATATACTTTAGAAGATGACTACAATCTAAAGACTTTAGATATTTTGACACTTTGAACAACAACCACTTTTGAAGACTGCAGAAATACAAACATTTTAGACAATATCTGATTTATGTCTTTGTTTCTTACTTTATTGTAAAAGTATTGGAGTCCAATACTTATATGGTGGAGAGGGGATGATAGTTACAATAGTGCATTCATCCTTGTTACCATATTTTTCCCTCCTATTGTGAAATAATTGATACTTTCCTTTTATATGTACATTTTTAATAGGTTTGATATTTGTTCACATTTATTTTTAGCGTGCATCTATCTTTATTTAATAATAATAAATTTATTTACAAATCTAAAAATATTACTGGTTAATTATTTTGTAGGTTTATATTATATTATTTAGAAAAGTTTAAAAAATAAATTTAATATTTTAAAAAATATAATGTTTTTTATTATATTTAACAAAATATAATATTAAAATTCTAGTATTTATAATTGAATTACCTTGAAAATATTGTGATTAATATCTTATCATCTTCCATGGGATTTTATTTAAAAATTAAAACAAATAAATATAAAACCAAAGCTTATTGTGAAAAATATTTTAATTTAATTGGTGAAATGGATACAATGAAGTATTTTGTTGTACAAAAACTAATACAAATTTGTTTCAAACTAGGTTAAAATATTATTAAAGTAATATATAAATAGTTATCAAACACCACTATGTGGTAATACCGCCATAGTAACACAACAAATGGTACTATAGTGGTCATGATGTATTATGGATGAGACCATTTTAATAACATATAACTCATTAATTAAAAGTATGGTTTTTCATAGAAATGATAAGATTCAATGTAAGGTTAACATGATTGAATTGCCTAAACAACTCTAATATATTTTTGAAAGTAGAACTAATATGGATGTTAAAAGTAAAAAAAATAATAGTCACAATTTTATAGCTAGTATGTTGCTTGATCTTAAGAGGGAAAATATTTCCTAATTAAGATACATTCATCTAATAGTAGAAAATAAAAATCATATAAGAAATTAATTACTTATGAACATGTTATAAGTAAAAAAAAACCATGAAGGATATTCAACTTTCTAGGTTGCAAATATCAAAACATAAAGATAAATTCTAGTCAAGATATATTCATCCAATAATAAAGACATAAATTATTCTACAAATCCATATATATATATATATATATATATATATATATATATATATATATATATATATATATATATATATTATAAGTGAAAATTAATCTTGTTTTATTTGCTAATAATGAAGATAGAGAGAAAACTTTTCAAGGGAGTCCTTGGTTTTTTGGAAGGGCAAGGCTTTTCATGTACTAATTTAAATCCGAAGAAGAGATGCCTTCTATAGCTCCCATGTGGGTTAGACTCTTTGGCCTCCCTATTAAATTTTGGAATCCTACTGTTTTTTCTTCAATTGGAAACTCTTTAGGAACTTTTATGATGACTCATTGATTGTACTCAAAATTTTGAACATATTATTTATGCTCGAATTTGTGTTTTAATGGATTTTGACAAACCCCTTCCTAAAAAGTGCACATTACAATTTGGGGAAGACACTTGGGAGCAAGTAGTGGACTATGAGAACATTCCTTTTCGTTGTAGAATTTGCCATGAATATGGTCATTTGGCCAGTGCTTGCCCAAATAAAATTCTTGATCAAAATAAAGAAGATATAAACTCAGCAGGTTTCCAAATACCTAAGAAGAAGAACACTTAGAAAAAAATAGTTATGAAGGATCAATCAAAGTCATTTGCTAATATGTTTGAAATACTTTCCACAAATGATGTCCCAAGTGAGGAAGAGGAAATAATGGAAACTGAAATCTTAGAAACACAATTTAAATATGAAGGGAAGAACTCAGAGACAAACCAACAAATCAAAGGTTTTCAACGAGAAAAAAAAAGAGAAAATTTACACAAGAAAAACAATATTTCAAATGTCAAAACTTCAAATAATGCAGGTCCCAATATAGACTCCATTGAACCATCTAGTAAAATTTCGGATGAGCATCTTCAAGGTAGAAGCCATCTCATATTCAATTGGAATAAGTCAAGAAACGAGGAAAAAAAATTGAAGATGGATTCCAATCAAAAAATAGGTCGCAAGACCAATCAATATCATACGGTAAAAGAAGGTGAAAATCTTGTAGAGGAAGGTAAGATTAATGCCCTTCCCAACTTGTTTAGCCTTGGTATTAATGAAGATCATCACTTGGAATATTAGAGGACTCAAAGGGAGTCTTTCAAAACAAAATGAAATTAGAAGAATGATTCAAATAAATCATCCACATCTTGTTTTCCTTCAAGAAACAAAGATGTCAATGGAGGATATGGACTTAATTGCCAATAAAATTTGGCCAGCTAGAAAAGTGGTTTCCCTCAATTCCCAAGGGACTTCGGGTGGCATTGCTTGTCTTTTGGACCCAAAAGAGGTAGTTATTCACCATATGGTTGGCAGTTGGGGTTTGTTGGCTATAGCTATTCAAAGTAGACATTCCAACCAGATTATGCTCTGCATTACTATTTATGCCTCGACTTCTTTAGAGGAAAAAAGAAGACAATGGAAGGATATTACTCATATTATCTCTCATTTTCCTAAAACTTGGATCTTGATCGGAGGAGATTTCAATACCATCCTCTCTCTAGATGAGAAAAGGGGGGGGAATAGAAATTTGGACAAAAGCATTGACCTCATGAGCGAATATATTGCAAACCTCCATCTTGTGGATATCCAACCAAATAATGGCCTTATGACTTGGTCTAATAGAAGGCAAGGCTTAGCTTGTATAATGGAGAGATTGGATAGGTTTTTGCTCTCTGGAAATTTCTTAATCCATGGTCACATTCCTAAAGTGAAGACTCTTAATAATGTTGGTTTGGATCATTGGCTAGTCATGGTGGAAATGTGGAAAACCAATGTGAGTTTCTCTCCTTTTCGTTTTCAATTAATGTGGCTTAGAGACATTTCCTTCAAACCTCATGTGCAACAATGATGGAAGGAAGGTAAACCTAGGCATGGGACTAAGATGTTCTATTTTGCCAAAAGATTGCAATACATTAAATCCAAAATCAAGACTTGGAACTAGAAAGAGTTTGGGGATGTTCATAAAAAAAAAACATGAAGTTATTGCTCATCTTGAAAATTTGAATAAGAAAATCCGTTTAGATGGCCTCATAGAGAAGAGAAGTGCAGATGAAATTAAACTCACAACTCAGTTAGAGGAATGGGAAAAAAGAGAAGAAATCTTATGGAAGCAAAAATCTAGAATTCAATGGCTCAAAGAAGGAGATCGAAACACAAATTTCTTTCACAAATCTCTTCAAGCTCGAAGATCTCACAACTTTATTTCTTCCTTAACTTCAGATACTGGAGATGTTTTTTATACTTGGGATGGCATGAACTCTATTGTTGTTGATTACTTTTCCAATATTTTTGCTGCTACTCCTCTTGACTCAGCTTCTCAACAAAATATTCTTCAAGCAATCCCTTCTCTTATCACTTCGAGGAGAACTCTATTTTGACTGCTCATGTTACTATTAATGAGCTTCAACAAGTAGTTTTTAAAATGCAAAAAGGGAAAACCCCAGGTCCTGATGGTTTTCCTATTGAGTTCTACCAAGAGTTCTGGGATATCCTTCATGTTGATTTATTAGAGGTGGTGGAAGAAGCCAGGAAATCCAAAGAAATTTTGAAGGTTATCAATAAAACTTATATTACTCTTGTTCCAAAAGCTCAAGAGGTTGATCATATCTCAGCTTTTAGACCTATTGCTTTATCTAATGTTCTTCTCAAAATCATTACTAAAATCATGGCAGAAAGGTTGAAGCCTCTTTTGCATAATATTATTTCCCTAGAGCAAGGGGGATATGTGGAAGGACGTCAAATAGTAGATGAGATAGTTCTTGCTCAGGAAGCCATCCATTCCATGGATATGCAAAATTATCCTTCTATGTTCATTCGGTTAGACTTATCCAAAGCTTATGACAGAGTGGATTGGCACTTCCTTATCAAATTTTTGAGGTAATTTGGTTTCTCTAAGGATTGGATGGATTGTATTATGGGATGTATCTCTCCAGTTTCCTACTTAGTTCTTATCAATGGCATGCCTTCTCAGTCTTTCCCAGCTTCAAGAGGTATTAGGCAAGGTGACTCGCTATCCCCTTATTTATTCATCATTCTTGTTGAATGCTTGGGTAGGACTATAACCAAAAAGAGGGAAAACAAAAACCTTGATGGAGTTACCATTGCTCATGGAGCTAGACCTATATCTCATCTTCAATTTGTGGATGACTCTACTCTTTTAGGTAAAGCTACAGTTAAGGAAGATTCTAATATTAAGCAAATAATTAGCTATTTTTCTAAGGCTACTAGGCAGTTGATAAATGAAGACAAATCTAAAGTTATTTTCTTTCACTGCTCTGCTAAACAAGAATCCATGGTCTTGGATAAATTAAGATATAAGAAGACCTCTCTTCCAATCACTTATTTAGGTATTCCCATAAATATTCAAAGGCAGAAAAATAAATATTGGAATTGGTTGTTGGACAAAGTCAAGAAGAAAATTGGAAAGTGGACCAACAAGTGGCTTTCTTCTGGGGGTAGAATCACCTTGGTAAAATCAGTCCTTCAAGCTATTCCTATTTATGTTTCTTCCGTTTTGAATATCCCAAAGGTTGTTCTTCGAGAATTGGATCAAATCAGTCATCGTTTCCTTTGGAGTGGTACTAAGGAGAAAAGAAAATGGGCCTTGGTGAATTGGGATACTTTATGTCTTCCTAAGAGTGAAGGGGGGTTAGGATTCCGGTCTTCAATTAATAACAACAAAGCTTTAGCTGCTAAATTATATTGGAGGATGTTGCATAACCCCAATGCTCTTTGGGCCAATAATCTTCATGCTAAATATGCTGAGAACAAAAGTCCTAAAGACCTTGTTCGCTATCAACTTCCTACCAAAGGTTCTCCCATTTTAGCAGTTCTTAAGACTGGTGAGGATTTGATAAAGAAAAATTTATTTTGGATCATTCATAATGGTCAACATGCAAATTTTTGGACATATTCTTGGGATGGTCACAAGCCTTTGATAACTCAGTTTCCCGATTGGAGGCCTTTGATGGAGGAGCTTCACCGAGCTAATTGGATAAAGGTGGCTAATTACTATCGATACCATACTGGTAATTCAAAGGTTGGTAGATATTGGATCCCTATTGAGGACTAGCCTATTCAAATCCCAGAAAGGCAAAGACAAGATATCCAAGGCATCCTTCATATGAGATCCCTCTCTTGGTCCCATGAAAAATATTGTTTTGGATGGAACAACACTACTAAGGGTGAGTATTCCGTTGCTCAAGGTTATTTGACCTTATGCCATAATAATCCCAACCATTCTTCTGACATATTTTCTCAATTATGGGCTCAAAATCTTTGGCCTAAGGTGAGGTTCTTTAATTGGCTTTTATTGCATCATAGGGTGCTTACTGGTGAGCAACTTATGAAGCGTTGTTTTCATGGCCCTTTTAGATGTGAAATGTGTGAAGAGAATGTAGAAAATATCAACCATATTTTTAGTAAGTGTACTTTAGCCTCTGAGCTATGGAGGAGAATGGCCACTTTACTTGGCTTACAAGTGGTCCAATTTTTTTACTTTTGAACAACTTTGGAGGGATTGGCCTAATCAAGAGGGTGTTGATCATTTTATTAGGTAGTTAGTTTGGATGGGTTCTACCATTCTTCTTTGGAATATTTGGAATGAAAGGAACAACCAAATTTTTAATCAAGATAGGAAGGATATTCACTATATTTGGCAAAAGACCATAGCCAACTTAGTTGAATCAGTCCATCAACTCCTTAATCACCCTCAAAACTCCCACCAAATATGGGATCAAGTGATGCAAAGATTGAAGATTAAACCTTCTAAGGGCAACCAACTTAAAGGGAATGTGAGTATTAGTAAGATGGATAGGACTAGAAATTGGCAACCTCCTCCTAAGGATTTTGGAAAAGTCAATACCGATGGAGCCTCTAGAGGGAACCCTGGAAAAGCCAAGGTGGGAGGAATTGGTAGACTTTCAGATGGCTCCCTGGTTTTTACTTTTGCTGAGAATTTGGGTATTCTTTCCAATAACCTTGCTGAGGGGTATGGTATCCTCAGAGGCCTTCAGGAGGCTACTAAGGTTGGATGGGAAAAGGTGTTAGTTGAGTCTAACTCTCAACTTATGATTAATCTCTTGAAGACTCCTTCTAAGAATCATAAGGTGGATTGGAGAATAAAAAGAATTATTGAGAAGATTCAGTTAATCCAGATGGGATTTTTGAAAGTTGATTACAATCATGTGGTTAGAGATCAAAACAAGAGTGTTGATACTTTAGCTAATTGGGCTTTGGAAAAAGGTGATCTTACTTGTTATGGCCACCCTCCTATATGGTGGGCTTCTCAAATTAGGGAAGCTCTTCTTTCTATCATTTCTTTGGATGGCTCCAGTTCTAAAGGTACCTAGTTTCTTCTTGTTATTTTTTTTTTATTTTTGCTTCTCTTTGGTTCATTCAGTTTTTTTAGTTCCCTAGCTCATTCTATTCTTTATTTTGTTTCCTCTGTTGATTCTTGCCTTAATAGTCTTCTGGTCTAGATAGGTCATTGTTTTGTTCATTGTTTTTTTTCTTTTTTCTTTTTTTTCTTTGTTTTTTTTTGTTTAGTTTTTTAAGGTGGGTGGGTTCTTTTGTTTTTTTTTGTTTTTGTGTTCTTTGTGTTGTTTTTCGTTGTTCTTGTGTTTTTGTTGTTTTGTTTTTTTTTTATGTTTTTTGTTATTATTCTTGTGTTTTTTTCGTTCTTGTTCTTGGGTTTCTCTTTGTTTGTGTTATTTCGTGTTTTTATGTGTGAGTGTCTTCTATGTTTTTTGTTTTTGTTTATTGTCTGTTGTTGGTTGTTTTTTATTTTTATTTTTATTTTATTTATTTTATTTTTTAGGTTTTGGT
This sequence comes from Wollemia nobilis, assembly GCA_028583015.1. Classification (NCBI taxonomy): domain Eukaryota; kingdom Viridiplantae; phylum Streptophyta; class Pinopsida; order Araucariales; family Araucariaceae; genus Wollemia; species Wollemia nobilis. The sequence continues at coordinate 42,219 of JAQPPZ010003697.1, forward strand.
TGTGTTTATTTTTCATGTTTTTTTTGGGTTATGTCTTTGTAGTGTTCTGTTGTTTTTGTCTTGTTTGTGTTTTGTTATGTGGTTCTTGTGTTTTTCTATGTGGTTTGTGTTGTGGTTTATTTTTTCTTATTGTGCGTGTTTGGTTGTGCTTTTGTTTTTGACACACTCAAGGAGCATGTTTTTTATTTTATTTTATTATTTTTGTTGTTATTTACTTATTTTTAAATTGGTTTTGTGTGTTTGTTTTCTCCTTGAGTATGTCAAAGGTGGTAGTCCAGGTCCGAGTCCTGGGCATTTTTGGTGAAATGGATACCCCTGCCTCCTTGGGTCTTACCCGAAAGTGGCATCCCTTTTGGGATGTTTTCCACAAATAAAAAAAAAAAAAAGTGAAAATTAATTAAAAATGAATAACTCATAGATTATATGACCTTGTGATAGAAAGATATTTCTTAGTCATGACAATTTTAGACAACAATCAAGAAAAATATCTAAACTCTCAAAATGAATAATATATTAGAGCCTCAAACTTCAACTCATACAAAATAAAGTCAAGATAATATTAATAAAATATTTGTAGGTTCTTCAAAAACTTTACTAATCCTTATGTATATTTATGACACGACAATCAAGAAACAATGATCACATGACTAATGAAGTTGAGCGAAATTTAGAAAAAATATTTTACGATGAATGTTCTTTGGATCAATGCACTTTTTTCTTGGGCTACAAATTGTAAAGAGCAGTGTAATATATTTGTATTCTATATCAAATTTGACAAGAACCCACTTAAAAAGTGTAGACTACAAATATATTTTTAGTTTATTCTCATCCATAAAACTTCTCAATGCAAATAGTCTATATAAATTCTCTTTGGTAATATTCATTCAAATCAATAAATAAATCCAATACCCAACGACTTGTATTTCTTATTAAAGAATGAAAGAATACACAAATTAGTCACCTATTCTATTCTCAAAAAAAGAATACACAAATTAGTCACCTATTCTATTCTCAAAAATAGGTTAATGTGATACATAATATTTTAATGAAAGCTTAAACTATGAAATATTTTTGTTAGAGAAAATAATGCTTAATATAAAAAGCACATGCAAGAGTTCTATTAGATAAGAAAAAAACATGTTTAAAACAAATATTATGAAAATATAAAAGTTGTAAAGCATAGAAAAGTTATTTAGAAAATAGGAATAAAATAAAAAAATAAAACAACCAAATGAAAAAATTAAAAATTACAAAAATGAAAGATAGTTATGAAGATAAAAAAGACTCACTTGTTAGTTAAGAAAATATAGTTATGGAGATAGAAAATACTCACTAGCATTGAAATTATAATCTAATTCATGGAAGGTTGATATTGTATGATGTAATATTGATAGGTCTAAGGGTATTTCATTATGCAATATATTGAATTTATTCTAATATTTTATTATGTAAGCCCTATAGGTTGTGGTTAACCTTGTTATGGTTAACATGTAATTAACCTTAAGCGCTCTTTTTATCTCCTCTTAGGTTAAACATTTTTATGTAATTGAGGTTTTGGTATTGGTATAAATACCCCCTACCACTCATTTTATTATCAGAGTATTGTGAATCTTATCTATGGATAATATAGTAAGTATTTGTATTGTCTATGGTTGCTCTCAAATATTTATCTCTTTTTATTTCTTTTGTCATTTTATACTTTTTGTATAAGATTTGAGTGGATTGATTGCTTTTCATTTCTGAAAAATATTTAGAATTTGGGCATGGTATCAAAGTGTGTATGGAGCTTTGCCACTTGGTCATGTATAAATTTTATTCAAAGTATTTGTTCTTTTTGTTGACTTCTAGGACAAATTGCTTCTTGGAGCTTCATAAGCACCTTCAACAAAAGAGGTAAAGGGAAGATCCAATTTTTTGTTTCTCTAATTAATTTGATATTTTTAGATAATTTATGCCTACTCTAGGTTATGTTATCCTTACAAAAAATTAGAAGGAATTTTTCAAAAAATTGTTATTTTTCAAAAATGTTACTGTAAGGCTATTTTGGAGGGTAAACTTCTAGGGACCATAACTTTTGTATACTAAAGTATCTTGAGCCCATTTTTTTAAAATCACATAATGTTTTGAGTCTTTTATATTTATGGCATTTATTCAAGGATATACTACAAGTGGAGGAAAATCTTCTCGTGGGATTATCTTTAAATCCTATTATCTCTTACTTGTAAGGGGTGTTTTCTTGTTTGTAGTCATGTTTCCCCAAGTAGCTTTTGATTGCTATGCTCTCTACTTTAAGATATTCATTTCAACGAGAGGGCCAAAGGTAAGGAGGAATTTTAAGGGTTATAATATATTATGTAATTAGAATATTTTATCTAGTTTTTGTTAGATGTGGATGGATTTGTGATAGTTGTAATGGACGAGTCTTTTGGAGGCTTCCAAAACATGAATTTAAGATGCAATTTAATCAATACCTCTTTCTCCTTTGAGAAATTGATTTAACTTATTCATGAAGATCTAATATTTCATGATCTCCTTCTTTTAATATTTCTTGCCTAGGTACTCTTGGAAGTTTGTTACACCTATTCTTTTAAGCAAGTTCATACAAAGACTCTTTTGGTGATTAAAATTAGGTGGCCCAAGGGCAATATAAAGTCTTTAAATTAGGTAATATATGCTATGAGAGAAAATATTATACCTTCAAGTCATACCTTATGTGAATACGAAATATTGAAGGAGGTTGTGATCTTGACTTATCTTCTTCATTTGAAGTCTTAGTAGAAGTATTTTTAGGATGTGTACAAGAGTACCTAATAGTGATAGTGATGTCTATGGTCTAGCCTAAGGAGGCTCTTGTGCATGAAGTATTTTTGCAGTAATAAATTTTAGATGATGAGAGATATTTAAATGAGTCTACCTCAAAATACGAAGACCCACTAGAGCATCCATTATAGAGGGAGATATTATTATCACTAATGTGTTCTCTCTTTGACCACTTGGTTCATATTTTGGGGGTGTTGAAATTATAATATGATTCATGGCCAAGGTTAATATTGTATGATGTAATATTGATAGGCCTAAAGCCAATTTATTATGTAAGCCTTGTAGGCTACAATTATCCTTGTTATGATTAAACCCAATTTATAACTTGTAATAAACTCTAATCCCTCTTGTTATAATCACTTAGGTTAAACTCTTTTATGTAGTTGGAGTTTTGGTATTGGTATAAATACCCCCCACCACTCCTCATTTTATTACTGAAGTGTTATGAACCTTATCTAAATGCAATGATTCCTTATGGTGCCTACAAGTGTCCCTAAATTTTTCTCTCTTTTCCTTTATTTTTTCCTCTTCACTTTCTATATAATATTTAATTGGATGAATTACTTGTATTCATTTCTAAATAATATTATAAATTCCAATAATTAGAGCAAGTATTAATTTTACATTAGTATCAAAGCATAGTTACAAAGAAACTATAGCGTTTCCGTTTAATCAATTGTTATTATATCTAAAGTTGAATCTAGGAGCCCCAAGTACTGGTAAAATATTTCAAGGGGGAATGCTAGAGTAGTAACCAATATATCATTGTTGGAAAATTCCTACATCTAAATAATATTTTGTTTCAAGAAGGAACTAGAAGCTTAGTAATAGAGTAACTTCAAAATATTCCTAAAGCGAAAGGAAGAGTCATGAAAACCATGGATGAATTTTATATCTTTATTCTTAACTACAATAATATTTGAATAATTTTGAAAAATAATTATCTACATGATATGGAGTACATGTAAATAAAAAATTTACTTAGAGGTATTTTATTATATTGATTCTTTATCCATTTAATTATAGTACTCAATCACTTGTAGCAATATTGTCTTTCTCCACCCTTATCAATGCAATATTTTACTTCATATATTTTATGGTTTTTGTTTCTTTGTTGCTCTATAGAGTTAATATAATCATAATTATGGTGGAATCATTGGTTTTCTCAATTATAACCAAAAACCATTAGAAAATATTTGTCGATTTTGCTAGATATTAAATGAAGAACACAAGCTTATACTAAGAGGGGGTGAATAGTATAAGACCACTTTTACTTTTCTTTCTCAATAAATATTATGCAATTTATAAATAGCAGTGTCAACAAAAATAAAAAAAGCAATGCATAAAACACCACACAAAATAGAGATACCAATTTAATGTGGTTCACCCAATGTGGGCTACTCTACGGAGAAAATATTTTACTAAAACTTTCTCAATAAATCTCTTGGAAAACCTTTCCCTAGTATAATGTTTAGAAACCAATCCCCTAATCTGGTTCGTGGATCTCTATCCACAGGAGAACTCCTTCTCCTCTACTCTAGCTGATGATCTTCTATAAGAACTGCTACCTCCACTGCCCTGGCTTATGGATCTCTATCCACTAAAGACTCTTGTACTCACTTAGAAGACATGTCCTAGCTACCTTGGCTAATGGACCTCTATGTACTAGAGACTATCATCCTCTATACTCTATCACCTCCAAAGCTCTACTTAAACTCTATCACAAATCTGCACTAAATACAGTCCTTCGATCTCACACAAATCTACTCAATCTCTATCTAGTTTTGTACTAAACTCAATCCTTCAATCTAGCACAAATATGCTCAATCTCTATCCAATTATGTACTAAACTCAGTCCTTCAGTCTAACATAGATCAACTCAATATTTGTCCAGTTATGTACTAAACTGAGTCCTTTGGTCTAGCACAAATCTTCTCAATATTTGTCCTCAAGTTTGGTACAAATTTATCCTTATATCTGCACCAAACTCTATCATCGATCTATCTTCAAGATTGATAGATCGACAGTGGAGTTGCAACTTGAAATCACGACATGGGATTTTAATATGGTGGCGTATGACTAGTTTGTAAGCACGCATTCACGAAAGCCACACCCAATGAGGAATCTCCGAATTAATTGCGACGTCCACACCCGGTGAGAGCGATCTCCAGATTGATAGCTTGGCAGGAGTTCACTTCCATTTCTATTGCGGAGAAATTTTGTGGTATCCAACAAATGTGCATGTGTACCCAAGGAAATTGCTAAAGCTTCGGTGCATTTTGGCCATGTGTCGATTTCGTCCCCTCCACTGTGGGAAAAGAAGAAGATACTTTGACCCCCAACGGGATGATGAAGTCGTTACTGCTCGATAGTTTTTTGAAACAGAATGGAGAAATTTTTTTGGCTTGGCTTTAATATTTTGCAACATCGCGTATCCAAAATAATTTGGCGGAAGCAACTTAGGAGATTGGCTGTGTTTATTGATTTGGCAGAAGTTGCGAACGATGAGGAAAGTTGCGCTCCTAACGTAGATAGATCAACACCTTCGTTCTAATCTGTATTTTCCTCCTATGGTACCTCCGATCGAGTGAAGCGGAGACGAAGATATGACCCGATGGAGATCATTACAGAGATACAAACGATTGAGCACTCAGATAATTCTGTAAAAGATTTGATTGTGATAAATGTGTAAATATGCACGATTTAAACATGTGAGCATCGCCGAATCCCTGGTCTCGAAATGTAAAATCAATTTGGTTGCTGCTACGAGATGGTGTCTAGATTTGCACAGCCACGGTGCTGACTGCCTATTGAGGCGATGTCGTATTCATTTTGAGATGCTGGCGTTGCTGTGGAGTCATTTCGGACTACCCTTGCAATTGTGATGCTTCTTTTTCCATCCTATCTTCTCACCCTTTCTTGTGAGACACTATGGTTTTAGGGGGATTTTTCCTTAGTGATATTTCTTCTTTTAAGATCACATATTGTACATGGGTACCTAATCAGGCCTTGTTGTCGGGACTCATACTTGAGGAAATGCCACTTATTTTGTTGTTTTGTCCATCTTTTTTGGAACAATTATTCATCCCATTATGTCACACAAGTGGATACCACAACTTATGCATGCGGAGTCAATTTGGATATCCCTTGCAATTTTTGTGGTTATTTATCAATCCTAACTGTGAGACACTTTGGTTTCAAGGGATTTTACTAGTGACCATTTTTTCATGGTTCACATGCACAAGTCTGGGAGTATGACTTCATTTATGCAACAACTCTCTACCCTTTTCGAGACATCTAATGGGTCCATTGCAAGGCTTACTAATGGAAATTGTCCTAAGGGGGGTTGAAGAGGACATCTTACTTCCTCTCAATCCTCCATGCACATCTTCCTTATTCTTCTATTTTGACAGGTGGTTTACTTTTTGTGTTCATATAGGTGGAAACCACACACTCATGCTTGTGGAGTTTTTTTTGGACTACCTTTGCGATTTTTGTGGCTCTTTCTCCATCCTATCTTCATACTCCTTGTGAGACACTTTAGCCCTTTTTAGGGGATTTTTCTTTAGTGATATCTCCTTTGATCACATATTGTAAATGAGTACCTAATCAAGCCTTGTTTCCGGGACTCATACTTAGGGATATGCCCCTTGTTTTTAATGTTTTTCCACAAGTTTTGGACCATGTTATTAGCCCATTATGTTCATATAGGTAGAAACCATATACTAATGCTTGTGGAGTCAATTTTTGGACTACCCTTGTAATTTTTATGGTTATTTCTCCCTCCTATCTTCACACTCCTTTTTGTGAGACACTTTAGTTTTAGGGGATTTTCTTTAGTGATCCCTTTTATTTTGATCACATGTTGTAAATGAGTACCTTATCAGGCCTTGCTACTGGGACTCATTTATGTGGCTATACCATCTCTATTGTACATGAGTACCTTATCAGGCCTTGGTGTAGGGACTCATATTTTGTGGGTATGCCACATATTGTTCATTCCTTTTTCACCTACCCCTACTATCACTTAATGGGAGGGTGTTAAAGTATCTTGGTGCACAAATTTTTTTACCTCTCTCTCATTATTCTCATTTTCTTAGAAGCACTTCAATCAAAAACATAGTCACAGAGGAGGAAAACACTTGGACTACATTCCAACTGAGAATCAAATTGCAGGTATCTTCACCAAGTCATTCTCTTCTCTGCATTACCTTTAGTTGCGAGATAAACTTATAGTTAAACAACTACATTGACATAGAGGGCTTCCACCTCTCATTATATTTGGTTGGAGAATGATTTTTTCCCTTGTGGTTTTATCATCTCTCCAACAACATGTATTTTATAAGGACAATATTCACCATACAAAGACAAGCCTCTCTTCCTCTCATAGTTGGTTTTTCCCACAGGGGTTTTTTCACCATCTATATATTGTATAAGAGTACCTAATTAGGTCAAGTTATCAAGACTCATCCTTCTTTTTTGTATAAAGAGGACAATCTTCGCCATACGAAGACAAGCCTCTCTTCTTCTCATAGTTGGTTTTTTTCCACAGGGGTTTTTTCACCAACTATTTATTGTAAATGAGTACCTCCTCAGGCCATGCTGTCGGGACTCATCTATCTTATTGTATTAAGAGGATAATATTTGTCATACGAAGACAAGCCTCTTACTTCCTTTTTATTTATGGTTTTTCCCATTGGGTTTTTACCATCTCTTCAAAAAGTAAGTCATTGTACATGAGTACCTCATCAGGCCTTGTTGTCGAGACTCATTTGTATGAGACTCCCCTAGTATCACTTAAGTGAGGTGTTAGAATAAGAGAATATTCTCTTAAGTTCTACTAGGATATACATACTTGAGTTTCCACTCCTCCATGTGTCAGGAGAACTCTCAATGGTGTCTTCATCAGGTTTGATGAGTTGTTGTAATCCAATGGCTCTCAATGATCAAATTTATTATTTATACAAGTTAATACTTCAAATAAATAAATCAAGTATTTTTACTTTTCTAACACTATTGACCATTGCCAAATGGATACCTGAGTCCATTGGACTCCAAAACAACTAAACCTAATGTTGTTGAGGTCATATAGGAAAACAAGATGCTTGAATAAAAATAATCCCCCACCATCATAAGTGTTCTATGACCAAAACTATCAAAACCTCTAGTGAATATCAATAATTTCACTTAGGCCACTCCCAGAGGTACCAATCTAGATGATAGTAAGATCAAAACTTGACTGCTATTAGAATATTTACTAGAAAAGAATCCAAAGGAAGCCCTAATAGAATAGGGATAAGATGAGGTAGAGTTGGTCAAATAAATTGAAGCATTTTTTTTTTGCATAACTCTAATATATGGGGATAAGTCAATCTAGAGTTGCCTAATTGGTCCATCACTCATCACCTCTATGTTACCAAAAGCAATGGTATATGTGTTCAATTAAACTCTATGACTAACCAAATAGGATGTGGGGTGGGTAGACAAGGGTCGTGACCTAAATATTGCCCTTGCCCTTCTGGTACCACTTAAAGACTCTCCCTAGATATTTTGACCTAAAACCAGGATATGACCAGAGAAAGATCGAAGCCAAACAAGCCCTCCTAAATGCAACCTACTACTGGAGTGGAGAGAAACTACCTACGAATAACCAAATTATTAGAGACACTTTTATGAAAGAAGATGGGTGGGACTAACTCATGAGTGAAACATACCCAACCCACAAGAAGAAGCATTGAGTTATAGAAGTCTAGGACTCAAATTCTGGCAAGACCCTCCATCATAATTTTGAACTCAACAATTTTTAATTCCTAAAGAAATTTTAGGGGGAAAATTTCCCCACTTCTTATAAATATCTCTTTCTTTATCATTGTAAATTATCGAGATTTAGCCATACACATGCCTAGTACCTAGCCTCATATAGGTTTTTCCTTCATTCTCTTTTGTGTCATGGTCTAGCTTAAGCCTTGTGTCATTTAAGTTGATTAGTCTTGAGAATATTTCATTAACATGTATGCAATCCATCCATTATATCTATGAGAAGCTATGCCTACTTTATTTTCAATCTTGGTTCTTATGTTAATGTTTAGTGCATTTTGTGTATGAATAAATCATGTTCCTTGAGCATTATCAGCTAAAATACCTATGTTTATTCAAACTATTGTGATATAGATATTTTTAGACCTTTGGTACATTTTATCTTAGCATAGGTTTACTTTACTAGTATTTTCTTTTAGTCATTTATAGTTTTTCCTTCTAACCCTTTTCCTTGACAGAACCCTGTTAGAGTAGTCTAGCGTAGGAACACAACAAAGTGTCAAAGATCACATCCAAACAAGGATATAGCATTGGTAAAAAACCCTATAGATCATTTGAAGGAGTTGTATCCCACGGTCCCCAAAATTCCTAGGACTAGGGATCCATGTGAGGTGTGGGTACCAGACACACTCGACAAAGCCACATTGCAGGTTTTCATAAAGCTCAAATTATAGGGATAAGATAAGGTCCCCAATAGAATAAACAATAACTAATTCCACCTAATTTTTATAAATAATCTTTGAGTCAACTCAAATATGTTTAAATTCAATGATAAGACTTGTCGATTAGTTTAGTCTAGTAAATATTTTGGGACCCTCGTGACTAGGCCACTAAATAATAATGGGATTTAACAAATTATTCTATCATATCTTAGAATGTGATATTTTATTTACTTAATAATCAAAAGGTACTAAGCAAATTTACTTATCAAGATTTATAATTTTAATATTTTGACATTACATGTCAATTGTAATGGCTTCTAATTAATCTTGGTGTTAAAATTATTTTAGAAAAATAGAATTTTCTTCACTTCTATAATGAAGGATGTAGGTTTTAGTTCTATGCCTTCCTGATAGGATGAAAAAACATCATATAGGTGCATATATTGGATCTTAAAGATTTTGTATTTTATTTTTGCTTGATATATGATCTAAATTGGATATATCATTATGTTAGGCTTTGGGATTAATTAGGAGAAAACCTAACCATGGTAAAGTGAATAATTGGAGGTGATTTCAACATGACATAATATTAGTAAGATAAGACTTGGGGGACATCCTCCCCTTTGCTATCAACTGTAAAATTTAGTAGTTATATTATGAGGTGTAATATGATAGGGATATTCAATAATTAAAATATATTATTATTGTGAATTAGGTAAACTAGTGCACTTGGCCAAATTAAATAGTAGATCTTGAGTGTATGTTTACCAGTTGATAGATTTTATCTCTTAGATAACCATGGGATGATGGTGAATGTAGATGGTAGTATGCTTTTGTGTGACTACTCTACTAATATTTTATCATTTTTTAATAATAATCAAGTTAATCATTGGGGATTCTCTAGGCTAGTTTGAAGGGATTCCTTACAATATTAATATTTATTTACTATCTAATTCTATTTGCATTAGGAACTAAGATTAATTTAGAATAAGTCTAACAAGGATATAGGTGAATATGGATAGATTTAGTGGTGGCACAAAGCTTTATTTCATTACATCTTATTCTTGTGTAATGAAGGAAAAGTAAAATAACATAAGAGTACTGAGAAAGCATAAGAGATAGTATACCCAAATATAGAAAGGACCTTATATAGAACCTCTTTTCTCAATTCCAAAATACATCAACTCTTATTAATGAACTTCAAGTCCTCAAATTATAATTATATAGGAGTGCAAAGTATAGGATAAGATCTAGGGTACAATGAAAGGTGACAAATTATTTTTATTTAGCTATATTAAATACAAGCACAAAAATAAAAACATCATATAAACTATGGATCATGCTAGCAAACTCAAAATAAAGAGTGAGATCATAACAAGATCTGTTTTGCAATAATTAAAAAAATTAAGGATAATGGACTAAATATACATAACAAGTTTCTTAGCCACATTGCCAGTTATATTCCTACTAAGATAGATGATAAGCTTAGAAACTACATTGACGACCGTATCACTCTCTTAATAAATTATAAGATGTGGTTTTTGTATGCCAACAAACAAGGTCCTTAGTTTTGATGGATTGATTATTGAGTTCTTTATGTTAATGTAAGACATAATAGCATAAATTTGTTTACAATATGTACAAAGAAGCTAATAGGAAGGGGTTCTTAGGGGTATTGAAAAATGAAAGCTTGATCAAGTTGATTTTGAAAGGTTCAAATAGATATAAAGTATCCATGTAGTGTCCCATCACTCTACATAATATTTCATATAAATTAATTGCTAAAACACTAGTTATAAAGATTAATCTTATAACACAATAGATTATATAAGCTAGGAAACAAACTTTAGGTTTATCCTTGACAATTTGGTCCTTGCTTGGGAAGCATTTCAATGGGTCAATTAATAAAGACAATATGTACCATTTATTAAACTTGATTTTGACAAGACATATATTAAAATTATATGGTCATTTATTATTTGAATGATCAATTAGTTAGGATTTGATCTTAGTTTCACTCATAAAGTTGTCATTCTTTTCAAGGAAACATATGCTAGAGTTATAGTAAACAACTCACTTTCCTAGTGCATCCATCTTTAAAGATCAATCCAACATTAATTTCCTTTAGCTTATTTCTTACATATTATTATAGCACATGCATTTGGATATTTCTTTAAATATGCCACCCAAGTGGAGCTAGTCAAGAGATTCTATCTCCCTAAATAAGAGTAAGTGATTAATTCTCATTTTTCTAATGATAGTACATTTTCCTTATAAAATAATGAAGAAGAGATTGAGAATACTTTAGAAATCCTTCCATTTTTTAATGTTATTTATGAGCTAAATTATCCATATCTAAATAGAATTAATTCTTATTGATAACTCAGATAGTCTCCCTTAATACCACTCGATTGAAAACAAGTCAGCATGGCGAATTTATTTGTTACCTTGGGATTCCTTTTAGATTTAATGTAACAACAACAAAACTCTATAACTAGTTTAAGGTACATTTTTTAAAGAAATTAGATAACTAGTTAACAAGGTGTTTATTTAGTTTTCTAAGTTATTAATATCTTCTACTCATCTTGTTTGTTTCCTTATAAATCCTAGTATACTCAATTAACTAGGGTAGTGCAAATGTTTCTTTGGAAGAAATAAAACCTTAGATCATAGGGTAAAGTTTCAAATCATGGGATAAATACACTAAGTCAAAATAAAAAATTGGCTTGGATTAATTCCTTCATTGCATCAGGGTATTTACTTGATGTTCAAATATCTAGCTAAAGCACTCATAGGGAATGGACCTTATAAGCAACTAACTAACTACATAATTAATACTAGCCAACCTAATATCTTTGGGAAACTAGTGTCATTATATGATAAGATATTAAATGTGGAGCTCTTCATAATTAAGGCAACACTTCCTACCATGAATATTTGAAAGACAAAGTAAATATTGATTGTATTGTTAAATTAGGATGAGTCTACTTTATGGCAAGGTCTTAGTTTCAAAGCTTCTTTAATTTGTTAAAATGGTCTTGTAAGGTATAATGACCAACCTCTTTTCCTTGAAATTTTTGTAAAAGCGAATATTAACTTAAGAAACAAATTAGGCACTTTGTGGATCTTTCAAACATAAACCAATAATATTGAAAATTCTTGAATGAGATCATAAGTCATATTTTCTTCCTACACCCTATATGAACATTATATTATCTATTCAAAATTTGTTATATTAAGAGTTATTTGTCAATAAATCAAACAATTTACTCTATACATTCTTTAAAGATTGGAGGTGACCTGATGGTAAGAGGATTAAATCACTTTCATCTAGATCATTGTATAAGTAGTTGGTTCTTTGCTCTATACATTATTTAAATATTGGAGGTGGTCTAATGGTAAGAGGATTAACTAACTTTCATCTAGGTCATTGTATAACCAGTTGGTTCTCCATATCCCTTTCAGTGATAAGGTTGAATTAATGATGGAAAATTTGAATAGGAAAATATAATTTATGGAGGCAAAGTTATCAAATTTCGAAGTAAGGTACTTTTATTGGTCATAGTTCTAGTTTGGAGGATGCTCCATTATAAGCTACCATTGAGAGTTTAATTTTCTAATAACTTAGACATTTTCAATTACTATGTGCTAGTTGAAACTAACCAAAAATTGTCAAGCATATTTTTTGGTGTTTTAGAGTTGCTAATTAGGTCTAGCAAAATATTTAGAAGTATCCTAACATTTTTTAATAAGTTGAAATGACAATTTACACTCAAACAATAAATATTATATGAATTTATCTAAAGTTATTTGTGGTTTGTTCATTGTAATAATAACTTCAATAATATTAATATTTCCTTGATAATTAGAATTGTTTGAATTTTTTCTAATTGTTCTTTATAAGTGAGTTTCAATGATTTTAAAGAAAATTCTAAGAGGAACGAAGAAACTAGGTTTAATATCCTAATTCATTTATTGTTAGCAATATATGAGTTATACATGTTGGATGACAAGTGGGATAAATTGAAGGAATCTATTATAACCAGGTTGGACTACAATTATGTGCAACTATTATATAAAATTAAAGTATAGTTGTTAAAACTCATGGATAAGTTGGCACTCCTCAATGATTAGTACCATTATTTATAAAAATATATATATCATGGACTGATTAGTTTTATTTAGTTTTGATTTGATTCGACTCTAAAATTGTCAAAGTTTTGATATGGTAAAAATAATTTTTATTGGATAAACAATAAGGCTTGATATAATACTTTAACTTTATCTTTACACTATATTTTTTTAATATTAGAAAATAATTGACATCCATGAAATAACAACTTGTTAGATGTGGAACATGGACAATTTCTAATGCTTCCTATCATATATAGAAATACCATGGCTACTCTTAGTATTATTGGTGTTGCTTCTAAAAATACAAAAATTAATGATAAAATGGAATTTTGGCACCAAAAATATAGGGCATCCCATAATCAATTGTGTCCCCATTATTTATTTTACTTAGTGTAGTCTTTTTTTCTAATAAACACTAATGGAAGTACAATAAACTCAACAAAGAGTGATAAAGTAGTAAGGTGGATTAGAGTGTACTCCATATGTTGAAAATCACCTCTAGCATTTAAAATGAAACTCTTGTTAACATTTAATTTATTAATAAACTAAAAGAAAGATAAAATTTGACAACAAGAATGAGCTTCCTATTACATTAATTATTTTAGGGGTAGATAAATTTTAAAGGAAAATGTGAATATTGAAGTAAGAACCAAAATCATGTAAGGGTATTACCCTTAGTTACAAAATATGGTAAAATTATCATAATTTATTATTTTAAAAATTTTAAAGTTAAGGATGTATACAACTAAATCCTAAATGACAAAATAAATTACCAAAGTACAAATAAATGAAACACATACTTAGCAAAGAGAGGCCCTAGAAATATGGTGCATTCATCTACCTTCTATCATAAGGAGTGCATATTACAAAGTAGACAGAGCAAAGACAATATAGAAATAAACAAGGAAGGAGTGGAATATACTAAATACCAATAGGACTTCCAAATGGAATCTCAGCCTATTATGAGGGGTAAAAACAATGAGAGATAATACTGGCCAAATAAGAGCAATGTTTATAGATAACTTCAATGAGATTACCAATATTGTGGTAAAATCTATGGCATTGCTTGTTAGAGTTAAGTTGGTAAGGAAAATTGGCATAAACAAGTTAGAAGTGGAGTGTAATTCATAGGTTCTAGTGAATTGTCTTAATAACAAAAATAAATCTAGATAGTAGGTGGTGTATTTTATAGAAGAGATTTTGGCTCTACTAAGTGGGTTCAAGAATACCAGGATTCAATATACCTTTTGTGAAGAGAATTTTCTAACATAATACTAGCAAAAAAGGATTTTTAAAATAGGAGAGCTAGATTTGGAGGGAGGGTGAAGAGATTCCTTCTTCAACAAGGTCAATTGGGAGTTATAGTGGGTAAATTAGTAGAGCCAAAAAACAACAAATTTTAGGATTAATGATTTGAAGAAAATATTGGCTCCTTGAAGCCTTTTTTGTCTATGATACAAGTAAAATAGTTAGGGTTTATTTTTTTTGTGTCTTATAGGGGTTAAGAAGGTACCCAATGTGAGGGATTTTATAATTAGTTTGAGGACCTAGTCAATACCTCATTTACCATATATATATATATATATATATATATATTACTAAGGATAAAAAGAGTACAAACAACCAAGCTAGTATAGACTTATATTATAAACTAGCCAATATACAAAATAATTTTTTTGCTTAACAACTCATACAAAACCACAAATTTACTCATGCTCAAGGTTGGGAAACTAACAAAATCTCCATAAAGCCCATTTATTTCTCCAATTTGGGTCTTAATTATAGCCAATAGAAAATTATAATTATCATTAAACTTGTTATTAACTATTGCACCAAAAATCACAATAATATCAAGTTGGATCCTTATCTACTCACTTAGGATAATGAAGATAGTTTCATATCTCTCATTCAAGATAGCAAGGAAAGTTTCATATCTCTCATTCATATCCTAACACCATTTATTCTATTGTTATTTTGTTCCTTTAATTTATAAAATTATCAACCAATATAGTAGCAACATTAAACCTCAACAAACAAAAAACCCTCCCAAAAAAGTAAAATTATCACAACCCAACAACAAGAATATTATGTTGAAGCAAACTATATAAAACCTCTTATCCAATCATTTCCAAACTAGGTAAAGTAACCACAATAAGAATCCAATAAACACAATAAGTTAAAACCGTTCATCCACCAAACAATAATCACATTTATCTAAAATCAAGGACCTTAATAACCCCATTTCTCTACCCACTCAACTACAAGCTAGTCCTACTTGGCTAAAAGAAACAAAAAATGACAAAATACAAACAAACTACTAACTTACTTCTAAATCATCCAACCCCAATCCCTATTCAAAAGTTAGTAGAATCTTGTTAAAATCATCAGTTCCCTGACATACAAAATGCATAGGATATCAATAATATTAGCCCCCTTTCTCCTTTCATTATCCTTGCTTTGTCCCTTTGTCGAAGCCAAACTAAGATGAGAATGAAACACAATCTACCCTATCCAAAGACATGATTAAAAAAGACATAGATCACTCCTCTTGGTCATGCACCTCAAATAAACAAGCCTTCTCCTACTTTCTTCTAATACACAATGACAACTGTTCTTGAACCTCATTCTCATACATAAAGGAATTCAACATAGTCTTATTAAAATATACTCCACCTTGAGGTGAATTCACTTTCATCATCTAACCTCACATATTAGCGCATTATTAACCAATGTGTCCAGTTTTTTAGAAACTAAAGCAAGAACTATGTAATTTGAAGTAAATGATCTTTTGCTCACAGGGAAAGTTAGACCCTTGTAACAAAATGTTTTTAGGTAGATATTTTTCTATATTCAATTCAAAACTTACTTGAGAATGAATATAATGATTGGAATACTTCTTATTCCCATTAAAATATCACAACATATTTCTAGGATGACCAACAATAATAGGTAAACAAGGACAAAAAGCTAAATTTAGGTAAGAAAATTCAACCCACAATAAAAATTTCTTCCTAGAAGGGCATTATGGATGGAAGTCAAATGACTATGCTTGTAAAAACAACAATATCCATAAATAGACCACAATTTGTACTACAACATAGTCATCACCCATATTTCTAACTCAAATTGACAAGACCAACACCTTTTGCTTGGTCCTGTAATTTTTTTTTGAATTTACATGGTGGAATCGGTAGCCGCCATGAATCTAGGTAGGTTTTCTAGCTTTTATGGCCACCACAATATTCTGCACTATTCACCTTGAAAGCCACCACATAGTTTGTTGTGTCATCCACCCTTATAACCACCATGTCACAATCATTTTAAACCTTTTACGCCATTGAAAGCACCATGAAAGGGACAAGTGTTCAGTTTAGTGAGGCCCGAGATTTGAACCTTGGACCTCCACATCCCTTACAGGGTTTGGTTGAACCAATTGGTATTGGTCCTATAATTTTAACCACCTTCTAAAATAAACTTCTCTAGTTAACCCTAACCCAATCATCAAAATCCATAGTTGAAGTAACCCCTGCAAAAAATGATATGATTATCAATTTTTTAACATTCGAAAATCACATATTACACATAATAAGGTAGCATAAGAGAAATTTCATTAAAAAAAGCTTTAATTAATTATGAATAAAATTAAAAAGAGGACCTTTCAATTTAATAGAAGGATAATGGAGATATTATAAAAAATATATATATTATAAATCTTAAATTATAATATGAATATCTTTATTATTTAAAAAAAATAAAATATCATGATCCCACATCCCTACTTGGTGCAACCTAAGGTAAGGGTTGTGATGCTAAAACTTGCCAAAGGAGGAAAACATGGGAGTAAGGCAAAAGGGATGTGGGACGAGCATTGAAGGAATGTGGTAGCGCTAGCTTTTAGAGGGCGATGGACAGACGTAAGGAGGAAGGAGACGAAAGGAAAGGTAGAACAACAAGGAAGGAGGGCAACATAAGGAGGAATCAAGGAGAAAAAGGTAAGTGCACCAGAGGCGAAGGGAGACAACAAGATTTGTAGGTGTATTTTAGATTGAGAGCATTATTCTAAGCTATTTTGGAATTATTAAAGTATAATTTTTAAGCTATATTTTAGATTGAGAGCATTGTGCACTGTAGGGTAATGTAAAATATTTAAGTTGTCATCTTTGTTGAGAGCGTTGTGTGCTATGGAAAAACCCAGAGCATTTTAAAGCCACCATATTTATTGAGAGCATTGTGTGCTATGGGAAAACCTAGAGTGTTTTAAAGCCACCATATTTGTTGAGAGTGATGTGCTTTGTAGAGGAAGACACTATGTGTTTAAAGTTGTCAGTGTTGCTTGTTGAGAGCGTTGTGCTCTGTAGAGAAAGGCACTATGTGCTTCAAGTCACCAGTGTTGCTTTTTGAGAGTGATGTGCTCTATAGATGAAAACACTGTGTATTTAAAGTTAAAATCATTGCTTGTTGATAGCATTGTGCTCTGTAGAGAAAGGCACGATGTGTTTAAATTTACTAGTGTTGCTTTTTGAGAGCGTTGTGCTCTATAGAGGAAGACACCATGTGTTTAAAGTTGCTAGTATTGCATGTTGAGAGCACTATGCTTTGTAGAGTAGGACATCATATGTTTAAAGCTACCAGTGTTGCTTGTAGAGTGTTTAAAGCTGTCATCATCGCTTGTAGAGCATTGTGCACCGTAGGGAGAGCATAGGGTATTTTGAGTTGCCATCTTCGCTTGAAAAGCGTTGTACATTGTACTCGCTTAGGGAACCTCCATACCATGGGATAAGTGTACCTTTTATGAGGCCACTCTATATTTTTATGAGTCAGAGACCCCCTAACACCATTGGAGAGCACTCGAGTCAGATACTGATGTAGAGAGAGTTGTTCATACTCTGTTTACCAAGAGCTACGTGAATAAAACATAGTGTCTGGAAGAAAGCAACCCTGAGTTAGGGAATGTAGGTTGGGAAACCAGGTTGGCCATAGAGGTTGGTGTGCCTTGTAAGGCATATCACTGGTTGTAGTGGTGCTACGTAAAATAAAATAAAAACCATCCATGGTCTGTGAAAGGCTTTAAGGCATAGTTTTAGATTATGTAAATGGACCTTGGATTATTTATATAAAACATATATTAGGTTAGCTAAATGGACCTTTGATTATATGTGAGATATATGTAAATGGACCTTGGATTATTTATATAAAACATATATTAGGTTAGCTAAATGGACCTTTGATTATATGTGAGATATATGTAAATGGACCTTGGATTATATATATAAAACATATATTAGGACCTTTGCTTATATATAAACATATATTGGGATTTAATTAAATGGAAATTTGATTTATATGTAAATCATATGTTAGGATTTAATTAAATGGACCTTTGATTATATGTGAGGAATATATATTAGGACCTTTGATTTATATGGATTTAATTTAATGGACCTTGAATTATATATAAACATACATTGGGATTTTAATTAAATGGGACTTTGATTTATATGTAAATCTTATGTTAGGATTTAATTAAATGGACCTTTGATTATGTGGGATATATATAATAGGACCTTTGATTTATATTGGGATTTAATTAAATGGAACTTTGATTTATATGTAAATCATATGTTAGGTTTAATTAAATGGACCTTTGATTTATATGTGAAGCATATAGTAGGTTTTAATTAAATGGACCTTTGATTTATATGGGATATGTAAATGTTAGGTTCTGATTGAAATGAAACCTTGAATCTTAGGGAAATATGTGAAAGGTTTAATTAAAAGAACCCTTGGATTAATGTTGATTATCTTAGGATATTTTAAATGGAATCTAATGTGGACTTATTCTTTAAGCTAAATTTATGGGGCTTTGGTTTAGGGAATAAGGAATGATTGATCTAAAGGTTAAGGGTGTGGGACTTTAATGCTTTGTGACATGAATGAAATAGAATTAAGTTAGACTCTAATCAAAGTGATATCATGTTTGGATGACTCTCAAATGGAATTTGTGAGAGGTGAAAATAAAAGTAAGGTTTATTTTATGATGTCCATTATGAATTAGATGGTTAGAGACTTAATGGATTATTGTATAGTTACAATTTGGCATAGTAGATAAATAGATGCATTTAAAGGTATGCCTATCCTGAACCATGAGTATCCTGATCCCCTAATACCCTGAAAGAATAAAAGGGAAGCAAGGAGAAGCAAGGAATTGAATGGGAAACACATAATAGGTATGGCATCTTATATTGATTTACTTATGTTCCATATATTAGAATTGTGGGGAGATATCCCTTATGCAGTTGATGTGATACCTTTGGGTAGGAATGGTTATTATGCAAGTGAAGTATTCGTTGTTGAGTTATTGAAAGCAATTTTAAATATATTTTTGTATTTGATTATGTCATGTATTATATTCTATGTTAAATTTTACCTTACTTCATTTTATCTATTATTGTTTATTTGTTTTATGATGTGGTAGCATAGATGCATTATCATTTGATTTCTTGGTGTTAGGGAATCTAGTGTAGATTTCTAGGGTGAACTTAGATGTGACCTAAGGGAATTGAGACCCCCTTTGGGTGAACATAGGAGGACCTAAGGTAATTGAGACCCCCTTAGGGAGATAAAGGACTAAGTAGGAAGAGATTACATATGAGTTAAGATAGCTCATCATGGAGATGAGATGGATAGCTTAACTCACGGTACTCGTAGCATACCTACACAAAAGAATTTGTGTATGGTATGGATATGTGTGTACACCTTCGATGGATGGAGGGTGATAAGTCTAGTTCATCAAGGATGATGAAACAAATGGACTTATCCATAGTAACACATTATATGCCTACACAAATGGATTTGTGCTAGGGTAATTTATGAGATGTAACTTCCAAGAAAACTTAGAAGAATTAAACTTAAGGTTTTGCTAGTGGATTAGGGTTTCATGAAGGGTTCATGTACCTCTCTCCTTAGTGAAAAAAAAAACTTTGCTATTTTTGTATTTTTTTTATGTGTTTTTGGGTCATTACAACATGAAACTCTCTTTGTTATGTGTTTAAGAAATTCAGAGGTTATTTTAGGAGTTGAATAATTAGAAAAAATGGATACATCAGTTTCAATTTTAGTAAGCACTTTTTGGAATGGAAATAAAATGGAAAGACCATTCACCTTCAAGGAATTACAACTCCTCCATAAAAGGTTGTAAGTTCTCACAACATGGATAAAATATTAAGTAAATAAAGTTATGAATTCATAACTCCAAATCAATTATCTGGAAAATCAAGCATGGGATACCCTGGAAATTCATTCAGAAGATCTTCAAAATATTATGGTTAACTATGATGATATTTTTCAAGAACTTAAAGGAATACCTCCCAAACGATATCATGACCATGACATACACCTTGTTTTGGGAAGTCTTCCTCCTAATGTCTGTCCTTATCGTTGCCCTCAACCTCAAAAAATAGAAATTTTTAGAAAATTGTCCAAGAACTTTTAGAACATGGATTCATCCATCATAGCACTAGTCCTTATTCTTCACCTATAGTTTTGGTCCATTTTAAGGATAATTTTTGGTGTGTGTCCTGATTTTTTTCCTCTCAACAAAATCACCATTAAGGATAAATTTCCTATTCCTGTCATTGATGATTTATTAGACGAATTGCATGGTGCCAAAAATTTTACAAAATTGGATCTACGCTCTGGTTTTTACTAGATTAAAGTGAGAGATGAGTCTATTCCTAAAACCACCTTTCGTACACATGAAGGTCATTATGAATTATTCGTCACGCCTTTTGGTCTCACTAATGTTCTGTACACATTCGAAAGTCTCATGAACCATGTGTTTCATCCATACCTTCACAAATTTGTCCTAGTCTTCTTTGATGATATTCTCATATATAGTAAAACCTGGAAGGATCATTTGATGCATGTGGAAAAGGTTCTTCATATATTACACAAGAAAAATGTTTTTTCAAATGCTCTAAATGCTCTTATGGTGTTTAGGAGGTTGAGTATTTGGGTCATATCATTTCTAATGAAGGTGTTAAATTGGATCATAATAAGATTAAGGCCATTCAATATTGGCTTGTACCTAAGACCATCAAGAAAATTTGTGATTTTTTGGTCCTTACCGGTTACTATCGCAAGTTTATGCACAACTATGGTAAAATTGTAGCTCCTCTCATAGCTCTCACAAAAAAAAATACTTTTCATTGGTTTGAAGCAGCCAATCAAGCCTTCATGACTCTTAAAGAAGTAATGTGTACTACTCCATATTTGGCAACCCCAGATTTTCACAAACCATTTGTGATTGAATGTGATGCTTCAAGAATAGGTATTGGGGTAGTACTAATGTAGGAAGGACATCCCTTGATATTCAAAAATAAACAACTTTTGAGTAAGAATTTTGGAAGATCCACATATGAGAAAGAAATTTTGGCTATTTACATGTGGTTGATAAATGGAGACACTACTTAATCAATAACCACTTTATTATTAAAACATATTACAATAGTATCAAGCATTTTATAGAATAACAATGTTCTTATCCAAAGCAAAATAAGTGGTTAAAAAAATTGATGGGATATGATTTTGTTATCAAGTACAAGAAAGGAAAAGAAAATGTGGCATCAAATACATTATCATATTAATATAAATATGAAGTGGTTATCAATACTATTTCAGGTCCTTGTTCCCAATGGGTCTCTCAGTTCCAATACGAATGATTGTCAAATATAAAAACTACTCAAATAATTCATGATTTGTTGTTAGGATCATCCAAGTATCCTCAATTTTTCTATGATGACAAGGTATTAAGAAGAAATAATTGCATCTACATTCCACACAATTCTACCATCAAATCTAGGATTCTAAAAGAATCACATGCTTCTTCGTTAGTAAGACATTCAAGTTTTTTGCAGACATATATGCGGGCAAATTAATCCTTTTATTGGAAAGGATTAAAATTCAAGGTCAAAACATGGGTGGTTGAATGTGAAGTATGCCAGTGCAATAAGGGTGAAATAATCAAATCTCTAGTATTACTTAAACCATTACCTATTCTAGATCATCAATGGAAACATATTTCAATGGAATTTATTGAATGTCTTCCTAAATCAGAAGGCAATATAGTAATTTTTATGGTAGTAGATCGCCTCTCCAAATATGCTCACTTCACTACTCTACAACATTCATTTTTAGAAAGAAATGTGGCTAAGGTATTTATGGACTCAATTTTTAAATTGCATGGAATACCAAAAAGTATTGTAAGTGATCTTGCTCCCATTTTTACTAGCAATTTTTAGAAATACTTATTTCATCTTACTGGTACCAAGTTAAATATGTCTTCTCCATACCATCCTCAAATAGATGGTCAATGTAAAATAGTTAACAAATATTTGGGTACCTATCTAAGATGTTTTACTCAAGATAAATAGTATCAATGGAGTCATTGGTTTTCCTTAGCATAATGATGGTACAACACTTCATACCATTATTAAATCAATATCTCTCCATTTGAAGCATTGTATGGAGTCAAACCACCAGCAATAGTAGATTATTTTCTAGGTATTTCAAGAGTGGCCCAAGTAGATGATTGGATCCAACATCGACAGTCAATGCTCAACATTATCAAAGATAATTTTGTCTAAGAACAAAATATAGGTGATATGGTATTCCTACATTTGCAACCCTACAAACAACTATCATTGAAGATCAAAACAAGTTAGAAGTTGACTCCAAGATTTTATGGTCCTTAAAAAATAGTGCACCACATAGGAGAAGAGGCATATCAATTAGACCTTCCTCCCTCATCCCGTATACATCCAGTATTTCATGTTTTATGTATGAAGAACATGATTGAATAAAATATACACTATCAAAATTACCAATACTTGATGAAGAAGAGCATATATATATCCAACCATATGCAATTTTATAAAGTAGATTATGTATGCTCAGATCCTATCACATCAAATAATTTCTCATCAAATGGCAGGATCTAGTAGAAGAAGATGCTACATGGGAACCAGAGAGTATTCTCCAGTCATTTCTAGCTTTGAGGACAAAGATTTCCAAGGAGGGGAGCCATGTTACAACCCTAATATAGCTATTTGGCTATACTACTATCACCATTATTTGTTTATTGATTTATATTTCATTATCTAACATCATTAATATATATTTGAGTATTCACAAGGACTAAGCTCTCCTTAGTGGTGAAGGACTTAGCCCTCCTAAAATGGCAAGCAATTACTCTATTCCATGCTATATTTTTCTCTTTGAATATTTGGATAAATTATAATACCTTGAACTCACAAGACCAATATATTTTGCTTAGTCTCTTAATTTTAATCAACTTCTAACATGGACTCTCCTAATTAACCCTAAACCAAACGTAAAAATCCATAGTTGAAGTAACCCCTTTAAAAAATGATATGATTATCTATTTTTTTACATTTAGAAATCACATACTACACAACATAAGGTAGTATAAATTTCAATAAAATACCTATTTACAACGTGTCCAAATTTTCCATTACTTTTAGTAACATTTCCAATGTGGCATCTCTTTCCTAGCTTCATGAGCACTTGAAATATTCATATTATTGATGTTGTGAGCAAAACTCACCAAATTTAAGAGCACTATAGAGAAACCAAAAATAGATGATATTGTCTAAGCGATGATTGACATAGAAGGGGAGAAAATTGATTTATCCTATCTAGAAGCCAAAGACTATGATTATACATTAAAAACTATATAACCAATAGATATTTGAATAGAAATGATTGAGACTCCACCCCAAGACCGAGTGCATCCAAGCTTTGGTAGGAACACCAATTAAAACTCCCCTCACTCTTGTACAAATTGGAGTAGACAAGGACTTCATTGCAAGCAAGGGAATATTGATAATACCAAGTAAATCATGCAATATATAAGGAAGTTCAAGCAAACAATTTATTAAACATTAAACTTATATTCTTCTTTAGTTTCTAACTTTAAATGGAAAGTCACCTACCTTAAAAAAATGAAACTAAATGTGAGAAGAAACAAAATTTTCAATATAACAAAATTTATTAATTTTTTTAGTATTGGTGAGTTTTAAAACTTGTTTACTAGTGGAGTGAGTGAATATAAATTTTTCTTCTAACTTAAAAATCATAATAAAAAACAATTAGTTAAATTCCTCAACTCTATGGGAAACTAAATTTATCTTATCAATAAATACATACTTAATCATCCATTTATTATAATACTATTAAATCATTATGATGTAGAGCTATCCATCTAACCCATTAAAACAAAACAACATCAAAATTAAATAATTTCCGTTATTCCATACATTAACAAATAATGAAAAATAGCATACACTTCGTCTCTGTTTTATCTTCGTTTCTTTCCTCAGTTCTGATGTAATATTGGCTTTTTGAGTTGATCCATGTGATCCTGTAATTTTTTGAGTGTGTGCCAGGGGGTGTGTTAATTCCACCCAACCTTTTTGTATGAAAGTGATTATTTCCAATTAATATAAGGCCCTTTCATTAAAAAAAAAAAAAAAAAACAAATAATCAAAATTTTAACATTTTTTGTAATTCATTTTTCCATGGATTAATTAAAACCTTTGCTATAGGTTATACATGGCATGTTATAGCAGTTTGAAATCTTTTAATATAAAGGATTGTTGATTCAAGATTTTATCAAAGACCTAGTCACAGTATATAGTACTTTTCAATATAGTGTTCTTATTTCTTATCTGAGGAGGTTCACTGTGGTTTCTTGCGTACTTTGGCTATTATGGTTTTACCATTCATTTGATTGGCCCTTTACATAATTTGAAGAGTCGTCGTGAACAGCTTTGCTTGGCTTCTTCAGATATAATACATGTACAATACTTTACGCTTGCGGTTTCGAACGTTCTTAAATTTAGGCATACAGAAAGGCTGTATGTATTACTGGTTCTTAAATTTAGGCATACAGAAAGGCTGTATGTATTACTGTGGATAATTGATACGGCCAACATCTGAAAAACGAAAAGTTAATCAAGGTGAAACCGTCAAAAGCTGCGTCAACATCTATAACTTTATTTACGTAGAGGCCCACTAAGACCCACTGGTATATAGACATTAATACCAGTTAGACACAGACATAGCTATTCTCATAGCAATAGCAGACACAGACATAGACATAAATACCAGTTAGACACAGACAGCTATTATCATAGCAGACACAGACAGACATAAATACCAGTTAGACACAGACATAGCTATTATCATAGCAGACACAGACATAGACATAAATACCAGTTAGACACAGACATAGCTATTATCATAGCATACGCTCATTTACTTACCGTACTACTACAGTACTACTTTCAGACCTTGGTGTTTGTAGCCCACACTGGGCTAAGCTTATCGTTCTGAGTCTCGCTATGGTATACAACCAAATTCCCATCGTCCTCCACAACCAGAGCGCTGAACTTGACGCACCCTTTTCCACAGCCTTGATTGATTGCCCACACCGGATTATCTTCGTTCCCGTCATATATCACCATGTTGGCATCCGATTGCAGACGCAGGAAGCATGATTTCCCACGCCCATAAGTATGACTGTTCCACAACACTTTATTGGATTGCGTATCAGTCAAATTAAGATTGCAATCCCTCTGCATTTCCAGCCGCATTCTCTTGTTGTGAGACGTCAGAGATTCCCCCGCTCTCAGAACGTCCCAAACCCCATTGTTATGGCTCAGCAAAACCAGAGGGGAGACGGGACAGTCGACGAACCCGGTTTTGTCAACGGGCGAATACCTTGACACCATGGACAAAAGAAGCCTCGAAGAAGAATAAGGCTCAACAGAGACATCAGTATTAGCAGTCTGATCAGAATTACTTACGTTCAAAGACATGGATCCGAATGCCGGCAATGAAATTGTCTCTTCGATCTTGTCGAGAAGGGAATAGTCGACCCAGGCGTATCCATTGGAGACGGCGGCCCAGGAGTAACCCTGGAGTAAATAAGGCCTGAGATATGGCACCGTTGGTCTGAAATCTTCCAACACCAAAGCGCCAGGAGCGCTTTCCCAGTTTCCTGCCGTGCAGTCCTGGGTCCAACGCACATATCGGATGGCAATGCGTTTGCCGTTTATGCTCTGCACGTTTGCAAAGGCGAATCCGCTGCTATACCAGTTTGATGCGTTGAATCCATTGGACTTTGAGACGAGGTTATTGAGCGCGACATAGACAGCACTGCCTTCCTCTGCAGAGAGAGCTCCTCTAGAATTTGAGGATGTCTGGAATAGGGCAAAGCGAGTAGAAGCAACAGAAAACGAGGAAATGTAGCCATGGACGCTTTGTGACTGATTAGAAGAAGCAAAGATGGGGCTGAGGCTGAAGCTGAAGCTGATTTATGCGTTGCTCTTCGCTTGGTTATATAGCATTGCGCGAGACGAAGATGAATCATCTTACGTGACACGTATTACTCTTACCCATGGTAATGAACTTCACGTTTTCAGTTCGGTAGCACAACGTGAAGCAAAACTGAGTAGGGTACTGTCACACGATTGTTCACATCATAGTAAGTGTCCGATTCACGATTGCTTCCTCATCCTTATCTACAAAGTGTCCTGCCAAGAATTTTTATTTTTTTTATTTGTTTGTTTTAGCGTTGGGTGGAGACTCGATGTTTAAGCAAATAGTTTAAGGATATTAACAAGCATTTTTTTTGTATTAGGATATTTTTAAAGTAATACTATTGTAAAGCATGGCCTTGTTGCTAACGATTTATTAAAGTTTCTTGCAGATCCTTCTGTGGTTCGTGTTGACTCCTCCTTTGTTGGTGTTGGTTTTCGGCTAGCCTCTTGTATAAATACTGATGATAGTGCGGACACTGTCTCTTTTATTTTTGGTGTTGGTCCGGAGCAGATTTTTAAAAAGATTCAGATTTTTTGAAAAGGGTATGGGGTGGAGACCCAAAGGGGAGTGAGGTTCTAAGATCCAGATTTCTAATCTAGATTTGGCTCTTAAGGTGAGCGTAGTCGATCTTAGCGGCTCTGATTCGAATCTGATGGTGCTGTTGCTGAGGAACCTCGTATGTTAAAACAGCTTCGGAGCAAATTGTAAAACGGCTTCCGAGAAAATTGGAGGAGGGTGTTTCTCTCATTACGATGGATTTTTCTGATCTTGATGTTCTGCGAGAAGTCAGTGGAGGAAATATTTTCTAGAAGAAAAGAGTATATGAGACTTCTAAAGATTTGGTTCTTCTAGATCTAAAACTTCTTGATATCAACCAGCGTAAAATTTGGAGCTCGTTGAAACTCGCCCTTGATTTAACGGAGAATGTTTCTAGCCTGGCGGCTAATGTTTCTCAAGGTGTACATAAGTTAGGGTAGAACTATCTCAGTTCTCCTTTCTTTGTTGCTTTGTGGTCTGTTTTCCGCCTTTATTCTGGTTTACCTTTGATTTTTTCCAAGATTGTGTCTAGGTTTTTTGTCTTTGTAACTTTCTTTGTAGTGATTGTGGGATCCGTTAGAACCCCTTTTCTTAATAGTACAAAAAAATAAATAAATAAAATAAAATAAAATAATAATATTAATTTTTAATTATTAAGAATCTGAATTTTTTTTTTAGAGACCTAAATTTACACTACCAATTTTTCAAAAATATTCAATCCCTATAACATCAAATTTGAATCTTCCCTTATGTGGTAGACAACTTTACCTGATATAAAATTATATTTTGTCTTTTGAGATTTAGACTTAGAACCGTTTTGGATAACCCACATACGATTAAATAAATCATGTCCAAGGGTACTTTCTGTTTTTATTAAATGCAAAGTCACGTGTAACAATAAATGCCTACTAATAACATCTGTCTGTCAAACAGTTGACCGCTTTTGTGTCTACAGCAAAAGCAGGTCAAACAGTTGATGGTGAAAGCACCATTGGACATAGCAGAGTCAGTACCGCTTTTGTCTCTACAGCAAAAGCAGGTCAAACAGTTGATGGTGAAAGCACCATTGGACATAGGAGAGTCAATACCGCTTTTGTCTCTACAGCAAAACCAGGTTCTTTTGATCTATATCTCTCGTAATTTAACATCTAGTTTATAGAATTTGTTTGTTATTTGTAAAAAGCAGTTTCTATTTTTTTGGGGGGGCACAAGGGGACGGCCACGGGAACACATTACATAACATACCGCCAACATGTGGGGGGGGACGGGCCCAAACTAGAGAGGTTTAACTACCCACATGCTCTCCAACTCCTCTACATGGGCGGATAAAAGCAGTTTATATATATATTTTAAATAATATTTTAATTATTTTTGGAATTATTTTTAATCTTTTTATTATTAAATCAAAAATCGTATGTATAGTTTGTTGTATTTTTTAGATCTTTGTTTTTTTAAGAATTTTTTTTGTTTATCATCAATATTAAAATTATTTTAGTTTTAGGCTTTTTTTTGTTGCCTTTGTATGGTGCATTAAGGCTAGATTGAAGTTAGGCTTAGTCAAAGAATATCTTAGGAGAAACATAGGTGTTCTTTAAACTTTAGATTCTAAACTTAGGTAAGGAGAAGATTGGGAAGCATCATGAAGAGATCCTTAGTGACACTTTTTCCATTCCTCTTCTTACACTTATAGATATTACTTCTTATTGTTAATAAGTGTTGCATTCATTGAAGAAGGCCTCAGTCTCTTACTAAAGAAGTGTGAATATTCACTTGAGATCCTATGGATAGAGATCCACAAACCAATAGAGGGAAAAGAGTTCTCCTATGTATAGAGATCCATGAACTTGATTAGGGAATTGGTGTCTCATTTGGACAGAGGTCCATAAACATTGTAATAGGGAAGAATTCCCAAGAGATTTGTTGAGAAAATTTAGTGAAATATTTTTTCCATGGACGTAACCCACATTGGGTGAATCAAGTTAAATTGGTGTCTCTATTGTGTGTGGTGATTTATGCATTGCTTTGATTACTGATGTTGATATTGCCATTGATATATCAAATATTATTGTTTGATAAATAAAAGTAAAAAGTGATCTTATACTGTTCACCCCCCTCTTAGTATAAGCTTGTGTTCTTCAAAAGTAGTTGACTATGAAGTTGTTGCAAGGTGGACTTTTGAAGCCCATATTGATAGGTTTTGTTTTCTATTGTTTCTATTCATTCAAGAATTGCTTTATATGCATCAGAGGATTTTATCTCCTCTTCTTTGCTTTGGCCCCAGGGGGAGGGTGAGGAATGTCAAGCATATGGCATGGTAGTTGAGTGTCATCCACCATGCCTCCATAAGGTGCTTTCAAAAGTTCTTCTCGTTTAAGATCATCGTAGGCTCCATAAGGTGTTTCCTAAATTGACCTACAAGGAGGAACAAATATCCGCAAAAAGTGATCTATGGTTTGCCTAGGAGACAAGTCCCTATTAGGCCTAAGAGGTCAAAGAGGTAACGTTTGGTTAGGCCTAGGAAGCCTATTTTTATTAAACATAGGTTACCTCTGATGAACCCCCTATCTATGAGTACTTAGGGTAGGGACCCCATTATGTAAGGTCTATTGAAACAATTCATGGGTTTGCTATTCAATTATTTGCTTTTCTAACTGATATTGGTAATCCAAGCATTGTTTATCCAACCAAAGCTAGTTGAATTGAGCTTGGAAATTAGCATATATTTTGAAAACTTTATTTATCTAATTAGTTATGCGAGATCTGTTAGCCCTAGCAATATTGCCATGGGACCTATCTTGTTCAAGAGGATCAAAAATATTAACTACAAGCTTCCCTCGATCAAGAGAGGTTGCATTCACTTGAAGCTCAATCCTAAATATATGTTCTTTATACTCAACTAGCATAGAAGCACTTCGTGCTTGCATGAAATAGTGAGACCAAGGATAATCAAGACTCTCCTCATGTCTTACTTAATTAATGAGGAAGGGAAGGGCTGAGTTTTCTTGTCTAGGGTGATAAGTATCATACTCATCTTGGTACTTATATTACTGAGATCTATTAGGGCAGTTTAAGGGCATAGTTTGATCATTTGGTCATTCCCATCGTGTGTAGTCTTGATATTGCATATAGGTGTGCAAGGTATACCAAGAAGGCATGTAGATGCATTGTATTGATATATTTTTTTATGCCTTAATGCGTAGTTGTTGTTCTTGATAGAAGGTGTGTGAAGTGTCTATATCTAGAAAGTATGTTCCATGATTAGGACCAAGACTTGAGGGGTGTCTCACGTAGGGGTCCCTTGTAGGTTAAGTTCCTAATTTGAAATTCTAGGACTTGGGCAAGTAGGAGTCCACCAAGGAGGTATAATCATATTCTTAGGGTCAAATTGGAGATGGTCTATGTCTCCTTGTCTACTCTTCGTAGCGTTAGGCCTTGAATGAGCTTGACTACAGGTGCATACCATAACTAATTTGTTCTAAATCCTACGTGATTATCTCTTTTACAAATTTTAATGATGCAACATACAAGAATGGAAACACACAATAATATAAGTGTTTATCTCTTTTAAAGATTTTATATATGTTCCCTAAAAATGTTTGGTGTGTTTTTGATTTGTTGTTTGCAAAGAGATCTCTTTTCACGTGTTTTATGATGGTTGATGTAACTCTTAATTTTATTAAAGGATTTTACCTATATACTCGTAGCTATAAAACCTAGTGATGATGTCCAAGCAGTCATACCCACTAAAATATGGAGATGAAACCATATTCGATCAGGGAGCACAGGTCCTACCAGTCCTCACCCATATTGACCGTGGATAGTGATACACCCTCCAAAGAGGAATACGTGCTATTTTACATGGCTACAATGATTCTTAGAGTAGGTCTTGACCAATAACATAGGGTTCATATCAAAATCATGTGAGCAAATAAGTGGAGATGAAGCCCACCATCGTTGGTCTCAAATAGTGATTGGGGATGAAGTTCCAACTCACTAAATGTGATGTGGTGTGTGTGGTTCATTTTATAGTTTAAAAAGTAAACACAAAAGAGCACTCAATGATAACTTCACTAAATGCAAAATACGTTTCACTTTCAAAATTATTGAATAAATGGTTGAAACTAAAAAATGCATGCCATGTATGCTAACCTAACCATTAGGTAGATCACAAGAAATCAAACCATGCAAATGCACTTACTTGGTTCTTTAACTAATTTTCTTCATTTTGTTATTTTTAAGATTAAAAAAAAGTGAAATTTACTTTTCAAACAAACAAGAAAAAGAAATAAAAGCTAAATCTTTCTCTAAATAGCAAGGATAAAAAATAAGATCAATATACTCATATTGAAAGCCTATGTTTGTTGTTATTGGCGTTGTAGGCTCCCTGTTTGGTGGCAACCCCAAGGTGCGAAAGTTGCCAATTTGGGGGTTGTCCCTAGGTGTTCTAATTATGAAATCAAGGGTTGTTTCATTCTAGAACGACAAAAACCTACAACATTTCCAAAGTAAAAATATAGTTAAAAATTATATAATCAAATGGGATAAGGGTACCACCATGATCACAACTATAGAGTGGAAAAATGGAACACCTAGAAAATGGAAATGCATTGCACCTATTGATTTAAGCATTCAAAAGTGACATTTAATGTATAAACGATAACAATATATATAAGAAATGGGGTCCTCTTTATATTAATCCACTTGTGGAATTCATGGTTACAATGCATCCCCTTGAGGGATTTGAATTGATACAATCATTACAAGGTGTCAAAGGGTATAATCCTTCCAACGACTCAAATGCGCTTCAAGGCCTTCCTTGCACTCATGAATTGAAGATCATGTTTTTTATACTGCTGCAATGATCTATCTATATTCAAACTTGTAGCTCCTTCCTTGCACACTGAAATACTTGGATCTACACATAAAGAACTCAAATTCATTACTAGCATATGCGAATTGAAACAAAATCAAAGAGATGCATGCAATAGTGAATATGAAAAGTTGTAAGCATAATAGAAGGTGCAAAACTACTCAAAGTGGCACCAAAACTTAGTATTTCTAATCTATAAATGATCTATCCTAAAAATATATGAAATTAGATGTAGAGTTCATGGTCGTCCCTAGGTGTTCCAATTGTAACTGTTAATCGCCCTAGGGTGGGGCGATGACCAAACCTATTGGTTTTTACCTCTAATTATTTTGGGATCTGGTTCAAACTATTCCTAGGGGTGTTATCATTGAATTTGGTGATCTAATTCACTAAAATGGGTGGGTTTTGGAATGGATTTATATATTTTGGGTCACTTGGAAACCTCCTTTGATTGATGGAGATTTCAAGGGAAAACACCTGGTGAAATAGGGATTGAATCTCAGTAGCACTTCATGGCAAAATATTGCAAAAGACTCCCTTTTGAATTCGATGTATTGGATCCACTCTATAGATAAAGAGAGCACAAGGTTAAATGGGCAAGTTAGGGCATGCACGAAAAGTGCCACCATTTATCAAAACCTTGCCATGCATTGGGTGGGAGAAACCTCCAATTCGGGCCTTCAATTTGTAGGTTTGTGATTGAATTGATGCACCCTCAATCTATCATAAATCAATAGGTGGGATAAATGGTAGAATTTTATTGCCACCCTTGACTTTTTGAGAGTCCAGGGGCTTGGCCGCCCCACCCAGGGGCAACTATTGGTGGTCATCCCACCCAAGGACAGTCGTTGATGGCCATCTATGGGTGGGATGGCCATGAAATGATGGTCATCCTAGGGAGGGGCGACCATGGGTACATGGCCCAAAACTTCCCAAAAGTGGTAAGGACCGCTATTTAACCCCTGAGGGTTGCCCAAGGAGGCCATATGGTGTTCATAAGAGTGCATCTTGGCAGTCTAATTGGACTGACGTGATTTTAGTGTTAACACAATTAATGTGAATGATCTACCTAGAGTTCTTTGTAGTGCCTAAACCTTCCAAAAGCTTCCCAACTCTTCCAAAATTTCCATTGCAAAAATCGTTCATTCCCAATGTTCTCTTTTTCTTTTTATCCAATCCTGCCATTCATTTTTTCTTCTTCCTTTTGAAGATAGGTTTCTCCAAACCCTGATTTTCCACTACTTCCAACATGATTGCTTTCAATTCCTTTTTCCTCCCATATCAGTTCATGGTTATGGAGAGGGTTCAAATCATAATGAAATCAAATGCCTTACATCAATGCGATTAATTTGACCACTATTCAGCATCACGTTTTCCCAGTCATGATGAAGAAAAATTATTTACTTTCATATTACATATTGCTACCACATAAACATAGCTCCAATCATATTTATAAAAGAAAAATCAAACATAATATTTACATACACCTTAATAATTGATGTCTATAATAACTCACTTGCATTTGGACTACCTAAAACCATGCATACATCCAATTATTTGCATTCCCATATTATATCTATTTCCTTTTAAATTAAACTATATGCATATTAAAATAATAAGTGGCTCCCATGATCATTGCCACCCAAACCAAACACAAAACCATGTCAAACATAACATCCATATGATATGCAAGTCTATGAGCATCCATGTACTCACAATCCAAATCATCACTTCCCTTATTACCTTTTACGTCGACTAATGTCTCTTCCTTGATGACTTTGAACCTAGTCTTGCATTCATAGTAGCTATTAGCAGTACCACAATCCATAAGAAAAGGTAGGGTTATTACCAATTTACTTATTTTCAATATCTATGTCAAGAGGGTCGTTACATCCTCCTCCACTTAGGATAACCATAGTCCCTGTGTTTTTATCAAATTAAACAAGAATTTTCTTGCATAAAAATTTAATAAATGCTAAAGTAATCAAATAAATTCATTCTTTCTATTTCACACAAAATATCCCATTCATCATAATCACTATAGAATCACAATTACTCTCATTTTGCATATAGATAAATCATATAAAATATCATATTTTATTCATTCAAAACATATACGATCACATGTTCAAAATCACTTTACTTAAGTAACAAAAATCACATACAAGATACTATACTCAGTAACTCAAACCAACATCATCTACTCTACTCAGTATCCAATTTTATATTTGATGTAAATATACATATATCATCAAATCACATAAAAGTTTTGAAAAATCTAAATCTACTCAAACATATAGGGAAATTACTATTGCATATCTTCCATGTCCTCCCACATGGTATTTTTGTATGAGTAGTGGTCCCACTAGACCCGACATTGCTCTATATTCCTCTTCCTTAGGTTATTGGTTCTAAAACCAAGTATGTGAATAGGTCAAATTTCAATTTTAAGTGGGTCGGTCATCTGTAAATTAGACACATCCAAGACATGAGTGGAATCAAAAATATATTTTCTAAAGATGGACACATGGAAGATATTATGAATTTTGGATAGGCTTGGTGGTAGAGAAATTTTGTAAATAATAGGGCTTATTCTGGACACAATTTCAAATGGACCTACACATTGGAGTCCAATTTCTAAGTGGAGTCCTCTCTTCCTTCAGGTTGATACTTAGATGGTGTTTTGCGGACTGGCCCCCTACGAGATCGTATTTCTAAGGGGTGTCACGATTTCCTCTCCTTTTATTTTTTGGTTTATGTTGTTTTTATTCCGTATCTTAGTGATATTTTCCCTAGTTTTCTTGCGCTTATGTTTTCGAGTATGGCCTCCGTGAGGAGCTTTCCTCACCTCCTTGGTGCCATGGACGTCTCGCTTTCTATCAAGGAGTGGATTTTTGCTTTGAGGTCCCTTATCGATACTTGTCATGGTTACATTTACAGGCCTATTTTGTCCTTCCTTTCTATTGGGGGGTTGTTTTCTATTTTAAGGTTCCAATACTTAAGCGCTATTCTTAATTGCATTGTTTTTTGTTGGAAATTGATGGTCCTTGTTATTCTCTTGTTTAGGGTTTCTATGGGAGTTGGTTAATCATGGGAAAATACAAGACCTACCCTGCTAAGAATAAGTTGAGCAAATCTTGTCTGGAACCTTCGTCTATTGCTTTTGATGATGAGGTTAAGTCCATTTTAGTGGAAGGTGGTCTTCTAAATTGCATTTCAAAGTTTCATGGTCATAACCCCTCCTTCACTAACTACTTGGTTTCTTCTTGGAATGAGGCTTGGGTCAGGTTTATCTCTTGGTCATTTCTTATTTCAGTGGATCTTATCAGCAAAACAACTGGTTTGGCTTTGGATGGTGCCTCTCACAATCACGAAAGGTATTCTTTATTGCAATAAATCTCTCTATTTTTGGACAAGGAGGATTTTTTGTTGTGGATCCAAAACATTTTTAGTGTTGTGGCTTTACCCCCTCCTTGGAACCGAGTGGTTCGGGTGATCATGGACTATTTTACCCTGGATCCCTCTTATGAAATCCTAAGGAATTTTCATGCAATATTTTTGAATCATCTCAGACGTAAAGTCTGCATGGAAATTCCTTTATTTATTTTTCATTCCATGCAAAAATATTTCCTTAATGTCCAGGCTGGCCATGGTAAATTTTCTACTCATCAAGGTTTGGCATTGTTGGTCTTTGAAAAAGTGGCTTTGGAAAGTGGCTTTGATGCTAACATTGTGTTAAAGTCTATTGCAGATCCTTCTGGTCAATTGGTTCATGGTCTTAAGTGGAGTGATGTTTCCCCCTCCTTGGAGGGTGGTTATCGGTTTGCTTCTAGATCAAAATGTAATGAGAGTTTGGACTATTTCTCTGTATATTTTGGTGTCGAATCGAAGAGGATGTCTAAAAAGATTCAAATTTCTTCAAAAGGGATGTGGGGTGGGGACCCAAAGGTGAAAGAGGTTCTTTCCTTAGGACCCAATACTAATGCTATTGTTGATTTGGCTCCCAAGGAGAGCATGGCTGATCTTGGTGGTTCTGTTTCGGTGTCGGAGGGTTCTTCTATAGTAGATCATCATCTATTGAAGTAGCTTCAAAGAAATTTGGTGGAGGAGGACTCTCCTTTAGTGAAGGCTTATTCTGATATGGATATTCTCCAATGGTATTTTTCTCGACAAAATTTTATGGAGGAAATTCTTTCTCTTAGAGAGTCATAATATTCTAAATATGTAGTTCTCAGAGACTTATTGCTTATTGATGTTAATCAGCATAAAATTTGGAGCACATTAAAAATTATCCTTGATTTAACGGAGAATGTTTCTAGTCTGGCGGCCAATGTCTCTCAAGGTGTGCATAAGTTAGGGTAGAACCTCCTTAGTTCTCTCTTCTTTGCCACATTTTGGTCTGGTTTCCTCTTTTTTTTTGGTTTACCTTTGAATTTTCCAGGCTTGTTGGGTTTTCAACTATTTTTTTTCCTTGTAGTGGTTGTGGAATCCCGTTAAAACCCTCTGCTTTTAATAGTACCAAAAAAAATTTAGAATATTATATATATCTTTTAGTTGGTTTCACTCTTAAGAATACCCTATCTCCCACATAATATTCCCTCAGTATCTTTTTAAGGTTCACGTAGTGCTTTTGGTGATCTGTGACATATTTTACCTTATGTTGAATTATTTTCAATTGTTCTTCTAGTTATTTTATCATTTCTAGTCCAATAACTACCCAATCCTCCAATTTATCCCAAGACAAGGGAGTTTGACACCTTATTCCTTATAAGGCTTTAAAATATGTCATACCTAGTGATGCATGAAAACTATTATTATATATAAAATCCACTAGATATAAGTATTCTTTCCACTTTGTATGTTGATCCATGCAATACATTATTAACATATCTTCCAATACCTGGTACTCTTTTAGTCTGCCCATCATTCTTAGGGTGGTAAGTAGTACTAATATTCAATTTGGTTTCCAATACCTCATGCAATACTTGCCAAAATTTAGAGGTAAAATGAGAATCTCTATCAGACATTATGACCTCATGAAAATTGTGTAGACTTACCACTTCCCTAGCAAACTTACCTTCTACCATAGGATCATCATCTTGCATATTACCTAGTATAAAATTTTCTACCTTGGTTAGCTTATCCATAACTACCAAGATTGTGTCAAGCCTAAACCTTGTTTTAGGTAATCCCACTATAAAATCCATTGATATCACTTGCCATTTTTGTGTAGGTATCTCATGTGGGTATAGCTTTTCTACTGGATGTAGATGTTCTGCTTTCACTTTATAACACCCTAAACATCTAAGCATAAAATTAGTGATATATTTTTTCATACCTAGTCAAAAATAAGTTTTTTCTAAACTTTTCACACATTTTTGTCCCTCCTAAGTGAATCGAATATGGTGTATTATGTGCCTCTTTAAGTATTATTTCCTTCAATATTCTTGAGCTAGGAACTACTAAACTATTCTTATAGAATAGTAGATCATATTTGATCACAAAATTCATATTCTTTCTAGGTTCTTACTCATCCTAAACTTTATAATATTGGCAAAACATATCCTTCGCTTGCAATACTTTAATTTTTTTTTATATTGGTATTTTTTCATTGGAACGATGTGTCCTCTCCTACTCATAGTGTCTACTACCTTATTCACCTTACTCCTAATATACTCAATTCTAAAATTATATTCAGCTAAAAATTCCATCCAACATCTTTGTCTAGTATTTAATAAGGGTTGAGTGAATATGTACCTCAGACTCTGATGATCTATTTCAATTCAAATGGTTTTCCCTATAAATAATATGTCCAAATTTTTAGGGTATGAACAACTGCTAGCAACTCCAAATCATGAGTGGTGTAATTTACCTCATATCTCTTAAGCTTCCTAGACTCATAGTTAATAATCACATCATCTTGGGTCAAAACTCCACCTAACCCTTCTATTGATGTGTCTATGCACACTGTAAATTGCTTATTAGGATTAGGTAATTGCAATATCAGTGTAGTTATCAAATAGTTTTTCAAAATTTGAAAATCTTCTTCATATTGATTTATCCATTTAAAGACTTTACTTTTCCTTTGGGTATTTGTAATAGGTTGAGAAATTCTTGAAAACCCCTTGACAATTTACTTATAATATCTTGTTGTTCCCATAAAAATTTGCACCTCTGTCACATTAGTAGGTGCTAGATAATCCATTATTGCTTCAAATTTCTTGGGATCTACTATAATCCCTTATGTAGAAATATGTCCCAAATACTGTACTTGCGGGGTGTAAAATTCACATTTCGATAATTTTCCATAAAGATGATTCTTTCTTAGAATCTCAAGTATGATTCTCATATTTTGATCATGTTCCTTATTATTTATGAAATATATCAGTATATCATCCAAGAATATGAGCACAAACTGATCTAGCTATTCTCTAAAACTCTATTCATGAGATTCATGAATGCAATTGGGGTATTAGTCAGCCCAAAAGGTTGAACAATAAATTCAAAATATCCATACCTTATTCTGAATGTCATTTTAAAAGTGTCTTCTTCTCGTATTCGTAATTGATGATAGATAGATCTCATTGATCCTCTCAATTGTTCAAAAAAATCATAAATTCTAGGTAACAAATACCTATTTTTGATAGTTACCTTATTTAGCACTCGATAATAAATGCACATCCTCAAGTTACCACATTTCTTCTTAACAAATAGAATAGGAGCTCCCCAAGGAAACACACTTGACTTGATTAGCCATTTTTCTATAAAATATTAAAGTTGTATTTTGAGGTCTTGTAGCTCTATAGGATTCATCCTATAGGGTGCCCTTGCAATAGGTGCTGCTCTAGGTAGCAACTCAATTGAAAAATCAAATTTTCTATGAGGAGGTAACCCTGGGAGATCCTTAGGAAACACATCCTTGAATTATTCAAATACTGAATGCTTTCTGAAGAGGTTAGGTTCCATTTATGCCTATTCTTTCTTATTCATATTAACTATGTAGACCATCCCCTTCTTCCTAATAACTTTATTTATCTACATAGCAAATAGTAAATATGGTTTAACTTCTTTTCGACCACAACAAATCCTAACCTTTAGATTAGACTCATCCATAAATTCTACCCATATCTCTTCAAAATTTAGAAGAGCCTTATGCATATTTAACCAATCAACTCCTAAAATAATATCAAACACATGTAATAGTGCCACATACAAATGTCAGTTAGTTTTTACTTATGGTAAAGTAATGTGAGGGTAAAAAAGACATTGGTTAACTTGGTAGGTTTGTCCTGACCCAAAATATACCTTTCAACCATTGGTCAAAAAGTTAGGTCTAACAGGTATGTCCCTCACTAACTTAGTAGATATAAATTTATCAGTTGATCCACTATCTAAAAATTTTACACATCCTTGCCAAAAAAATTCTATTTAATAAGAAAGGGGTAATTTGACCATCAAGTTTAGAATTACCTGTGGCTGCAAATATCTTGTGAGCTACTTATTCTGGGGCTTTCTAACGTCGATCAACTCTATGGGGATATTTACTAGCATAATGAGTTCCTTAAAATATATAAAATCCACTTGGTAGAGCTCTATTCGGTCTATTTCTATTTTTATTTCTATCTAGGAATGCAGTTTCTTTAATTATATCTTGTCCTACTAGTTTCGGATCTTATATTTTGGCAAAATATTTACCATTCCACTTGGAATTACCAATTTGATAGTTAGGTTTATTTTTGCCACCTTGCCTACTTTACTCTCCCCTTTTTAGTTTCTTATTTTGATCTTTCTCCCATATCATAAACCCAACATTTTTTTACTTTTTGAGTTCATATTTTTCTTTCTCAAACAATGTTTGATAGTTAAAATATGCCTTTCTAGTTTTCTTATTGGCTTCCTCTTTTCTTTCCAAATCAAAGGTAGAAGGTAAATTATCAAGGTTGTGTATATTTACCATCGTCATGATTCTAGGATGTAATCCTACAATAAATTTTTAAGTCTTCATCTCTTCATTGCTCTCATATTGAGATGCATATTTCAATAACTAAATGAAATTTTGGTGGTATTCGTGCATTGACACATTTTTCTGATACAAATTAGAAAACTCCCCAAATTTCTCCACATAATATTGCTTAGTCAGGAATCTATCCCTAAATTCTTTGGGAAAATCCTCCCATTTGAGGTCTAAAACCTTTATTTTATGCTCTTTCTTATATGACTTCCACCAATCAAGGGCTACCTCAGTCATGTTCGTAATTTCTAAAGCAGTATTAGATTTATAGGATAACACTACTAGAGAAAAATACGACTCTATTTCACTTATCCAATTTTCCATTGAATCACCATCACACTTTCCATAATAACTTAGATATTACAATATTCTTGTCCAACTCTTTACTCACCCTGGCCCTTCCAATACTGGATCCCTCAGGTTCTCTTGATACTTCCTCAGTCCTACCTAATCCAGTGTCTCTTTTCCTAGCTAATTCTTATATGACCCTTTGTTGTTGGGCAATAAATTCTTGCTGCTGAGCCATATGAGTTTTTGTTGGGTCATCTCTTCCCTTTGTTGTTCCATGTGAGTTTGCAATAATTAAATAAATTTAATAAGGTTTTCCTCTTCCTTTATGGGTTCATTAGGAGGAGTTTCATTCAATTATTTCATCCTTCTTTCATGTTGAGGGCTTTCTCATCTAAATCCTGACCTTGATCACCTAGTAGGTCCTTCAATGGTTTCTTCCTCCTTGCCTTCTGTAGGATTTCTTGAAGATCCACCTCATAGAATTCATACCATTTGACTTGTAGATGAAAGAGGTGATCTATTAGTTTTAAAAAAAATCATATTTAGAGTCTACAACTCATAATCAATTTTGCTCTAATACCATATGTAACAACCCAAATCTACTCACTTAGTTGTACCACATAATAATTCATAAAAAAATCACTATATATTTTTTTGTTTTAATACTACAATTTTCCTCTTATGTTTACCTTCAAGTTCTTAGTAAACTTGCTTCACCCAATTATTTATTAGCATAAGCTTAACATAGTACAGACATATTACACCACTTTTGGATTCAAGACTACTGCAGACAGTCACCCAAGTGGAAAAGAAGGGTCATATCCCATAAAGGTGCCATTAGTGGAATTGAATTATCTCATTTAATGTCCGCATGTTCTGGCATGAGGTTAAATCCACGGTAAGGGTTATCCTCTAGGGACCATAACACCTAGAGTGTGGACACTTGCTTCCCTATTCCTTACCATTTCGAACCTTCAACTATTCTTCGACCATGTTCCTGTATTGAATAAAAGAGAAATAACATATTTATACCCAATGTCTAGCTAATCATCCTATTCTTAGAGTCAGTTAGAGATATACCAATACACTAGCCTTGGTCTTAATCTCACATATTATTTATGACCCACGTTTGTATGTTCCATACCATACAATGAGGCTTAACCAGCTAGGTCAAAGATACATGAGATTTATCATAGTACTAATCTAGATGCAACTTGGAGAAGGCATGTCATACTGCCTCTCATTACCAGACTTTACCTAGTCGTATCCAATTTTGTCAGTCTACATTTGCTCTAGATGTTGTTGTGTGCCTACCCGCACCTCAACAATATTTGGGTGATTTTATGAGCATCCTTTACACTCAATTCTCAACTTCATGGTTAGTTTAGGGCTCCTCAACCAATTCTAAATATTTTTTTCATGCCCTACTAATATTTCTAACAAGATTTTTTGAACCCATCCATTTAAGTTTTAGTTTAAACATAGATAAAAACTTCTCAAGGAAACCTATAAATAATTCTATGTTTTGGGAGATACCAAAGGATTACACACATATTTACCTTAAATAAAATAAATGATTCAAACAATATCCTCCATTCTGTAATTATAATATAGTTCCAACGCTTAAGGGAAAGAACAATTTTTAACATAACTCTCTATGCATCTATCTTGAGTTATTTCAAACATAAGCACAAGCATATCCGTAGGCCCTTTTTATTTTTTCATAAAATTAAATCCATTTCTTTTCTCATCTTTTACTTCATATAGAATTCAGGTTTAGAAATTATTTTCACAAATTGCAATAAATTATAGACTTGAAAATAAATTGCTTACGTAAAAGCTTAACCCTATTTTTAATTCCATCCTTACTACCAGCAAAGCAACTTCCAAAGCAGTTCTATGTTATACAATGATATTAAAAAGAGATTAACTAGCAAGGTACCTGAGGAACCATTCTGGCCATATCGCTAGTCCCTCATCATCTTGACATAAAATCGGGTGCAAAGGGCTACCTAGTTTGGCACATTACTACACTTTAAGCTCATCTATATTTACCCCTCTACATATGAAATTCGTAGAAGATTTTTAAAAAGGTTTTAATATATCTAAAAAAAACAATTTCCTTTAATATGAATATAGGGAGCATGGCAACCCAGGTTTGATACGTTTTCCAGCTTGATTTATCCCGATACCTAAAGTATGGTTTTAACTCATCCTTTATAGGTAATGGTTGCAATATTACTAAATAAAATAAAAGAATTATTATTGTTTTTATCCATAATACACATTATTCAAAATATTGAATCAACAAAACATTAATCCCCTTGAACAGAATTCACACGAAAATTAAGTACAAGCTTTCTTAAGTCACAAGCCACAACTAGATCTTGCATAGACAATTGAAGGTATTTTTTTAAAACTGATCTAACACACAAAACCTTTACTTGAAAATGTTGTCTCAAAATTTATAGAAAACCATAAAAGAGTTTTGTTGGTTTAATAATATTTCAGAATTCGTTCATTGCTATATAAAAGAACATCATTTGCAGGTTTAACATTTGAGTTTGGGTTCTGAAGAGAACACATGGAAATACACTAACACCAGATAAGGTGACACCCTATATCTAATTTCCACACATCATAGTGACTACAACACAATATGCATTAAATATTTGGGTTTATCTTGCACATGTATGAACTGCAGCTTTCACCAGATTGCAATTCCCTAAAGGCAAATGTATAAAAAATTTCTTTTTTCAAACCACTCAGTAACTTCGGTCCTCTACTCGGTAAATGCATATTTGTAGATGTTTTCTACAAGTTCATATAAAACTCAAAAATATTAATGCATGTGAATCACAAAATATTCCCTCAATCCTAAGTAGCAACAATATTCACATACAAATCAAAGCTTATATTCTAGTTATGAAATTGTGATGTATTCATGTAAACCAATAATGAATCAAAAAATGCATACTCAAAGACTTTTCTATTTTATCTTCACACAAGATAAGTAAGTAAACT
Organism: Wollemia nobilis; assembly: GCA_028583015.1. Classification (NCBI taxonomy): domain Eukaryota; kingdom Viridiplantae; phylum Streptophyta; class Pinopsida; order Araucariales; family Araucariaceae; genus Wollemia; species Wollemia nobilis. Next base: position 85,789 of record JAQPPZ010003697.1, read on the forward strand.
TTCCATTGCATCATAAACCTTTCTATTTTAAGATAAAATAAATATACAAGGAATAATTTTTGTGTACGATCTACTGGAGTCTTTCGCAATACCTAAACCTTTCAAAAGTTGCCCAAATCTTCGAGAATTTCCATTGCAAAAATCCTTCGTTCTCGTTGTTCTTTTTTTTATCCAATCTCGCCATTCATTTTTTCTTCTTCCTTTTGAAGATAGTTTCCTCCAAACCTTGGTTTTCCACTACTTCCAACAAGATTTCTTTCAATTCATTTTTCCTCCCATCTCGGTTCATGGTTATGGAGAGAGTTCAAATTATAATAAAATCAAACACCTTGGACCAATGTGGTTAAGTTGACCACTATTCCACACCACGTTCATCCAGTTGCAATGAAGAAAAATCATTTAATTTCATATTACATATTTCTACCACATAAATATAGCTCCAATAATATTTATAAAATAAAACTCAAACATAATATTTACCTACACCTTAATAATTAATATCCATAATAACTCACTTGTATTTGGACTCCCTAAAACCTTGTATACATCCAATTATTTGCATTCCTATATTATATTTATTTCCTTTTAAATTGAACTATATGCATATTAAAATAATTAGTGGCTCCCATCATCATCGCCACCCAAACCAAATACAAAATCTATTCAAACATAGCATCTATATGATATGCAAGTCTGCGACCATCCATTTACTCGCAAAATGAATCATCACTTCCCTTATTACCTTTTCCATCAACTAAATTTCCTTCCTCAACAACTTTGAACCTGGTCCTACATTCACAATAGCTATCAGTAGTACCACAATCCACAAGAAAAGGTAGGATTATTACAAATTTACTTATTTTCAATATCTGTGTCAGGAGGGTCGTTACAATTTTGAGCCCCTTTTTTTATAATCACATTATGTTTTGAGTTATTCACATTTGTGGTATTTTTCAAGGATATACTACAAGTGGTGGAAAATCTTCTTGTAGGATTATCTTCAAATATTATATGACTTTATGTTTGCATTAAACTCTATGAATATTTCCAACTTTACCTTTTTCAATTTAATTAACCATGCAAAAATAGTTTATATTCTATTGTTGCTCTAAGGTCGTAAAGTTGGTAGAACCAATATCATTGATGTTGAGGTTTGTTAGAATGCCATGATGATAACATGGTACATACGAGGTTATGAAGGAGACTCGATAATATGGCACAAGGGAAACATAATGATTACCAATTTTTCTAGGTGGCGAGGGTGGATGATGGTTCGAAAAGTGGGAAGAATAGAAAATGAGGACAAAAAAAGGAGAATAAATAAGAAAAATGACAAGACAACAAACTGGGAAGAACAACAAGCAGAGAAGTTTTTAGGAAGTGGAAGAAAAAAAGTTGGGTTTCCTAATTGGTTTACTATATTTACTACTGTATTTTCTACGCTTTAAAATAATTTGAAATTTGTGCTTGTTGTGTTTAAAATAACTTGAAATCTAGGATTGTTGTGTTTGAAAGAACTTGAAATCTGTGTATGTTATGTTTAAGTAAATATGCAAACAGTGCATGTTGTGTTAATTAAAAAAATGAAATTGATATAGAATAATTATAACGTGGTTATGCATATTGTATGTATATGTTTATAAAATTGGTATGGTGATAGCTTGCTTTATTTCTGAGCATACCTTATTTTTTTGAAAACAAGATATATTGTGTATACTGTGTGAAATGTTTTGAAATTATGGATAAGCCAACTATGAACGTTGTTGTGTAAACTATGTCAACTAAAGTTTGAAAACAACATGAAACACGTAGAGCATTGGTGTAAAACTATGTCAAATTAACTCAGACGAGTAATACTAAATTTGTGGTGAATGTTGCTAAGTTGTTTGAGTAAAGTTATGATTGGAAGCATTGTTTAGCTAGAAGTAGTTGTTTGTTGTGTTGTTTTTTATTAATTAGTAAATGAAGGAATACAAATTTTACTCGATGACCCATTACTAAGTGTTAAATATTAAATAAAGAAACTCATATTTTGAGGATTCACTACCTAGGAAAATGGGATAGATAATGAAGGGAAAACATACTGAGAATGATTTGGATTAAATATCGATCTAGGATATATATATATATATATATATATATATATATATATATATATATATATATATATATATATATATGTATATATATATATATATATATATATATATGTATATGTATATATGTATATATATATATATATACATATTATTACTTAGTTTTTAGATTATTTTCCATAATAGTTTTAGAAGGCATGTGTGCATAGAAGTATGCATACTCATCAGATATGAGTCGTATCTAATCCCTAAAAGAAAACTCTATAAGAATTCTCATGTGCATTGCTGGTCGATGAAAAATTTGATGCTGAAGAGAAACAAAAATTCAAGGTTGTGGAGTGAGTTCAATCTAGTTGTATCATGACCTCGTGCAGATAGCAGATGACGTTTTTGCTAGCTATGAGTGTAGACTCGAGAAAAAATTTGTTAGAGTAATAGATGAACATAATTTAGATGATGGTTGTAGATGTATGTGCCATTATAAAAATGGGTAATGTCCTCTTGTATTTTATTTAGAAAAGAAATTACAGATTTGGTCTTAGCAACTTTGGAATAGTTAGTCTTGTTTTAGATAAGTTGCAAGTTCATTTAAGAGTTATTGTATTGGAAGCCATCTATGTATGATTTCAAATGAATGTCTTAATTTCTTTATTACTTGAGGCAGTCCATAATTGTTTTGGAAATACTTAGAAAGCTATGTTCAATGTGAATGAGTTACTCAAATGCAACTTAAATTTTTTAAAAATAAGAAGCTTGTATCGACCTTTAGAATGTGAAATTAATAAGTGTTAAAATCCATGGAAGCATCTTTTAATTCTTAGTTATAAGAATCACTTTTGCTAGAAAGTGTGTAATGTTGAGAAAATGGTTTATTTTAGAGTTCACCTTTATGAAGGAACTAATTGACTTATGTCTTGGGGTAAACCTACTTTGGTATAGTGTCCACATTCATAGTGGTAGAAAACTTGGATAATCAATAGGTAAACCATCATTATCCATAACTAAATCTTATGCTTTTAAAAATAAAAGTTAATGCTTCTTTAAAAAGAAGAGAGTTTTTTATTTAAGGGAGTTTTTCAGAATTAGTTTTAAAAATAGCAACACCTTAACAAGGATTCTTGTGAGTTTGATTTGATAATGTGACTTAAGATCATCCATATTTTTGGGGTATGAGTATACACACAATAAGTATCGATATAACTATTGACTGACGAAATTGGTCAAAAATGAGTAGGTCAAGTCTAGAGAGAAAGGTGGTATGGGACACATTTCGATGTTGTGTTCAAAGAGCACATTGATAAATTTATTATTCATTAAACTTTGTTGAGCTTAGCCATAGGGTTTGGTACGAGATAGATCACTATGAGTTATAATGAGTTTATGAAATGAAGTCCTAGATCAGGGAATTGAAATGTCACTAATTAGCTCTAAGAAAATTGGGAATAACCTATTAGTCACAGAGACATAAACATGCAAAATTATTTTATATTAGTTTTAAAAAACAAGTTGACTAGAATGTCGAAGGTTTGGTATGAAGAGTTAAGAGAAATAAGTGTCTACCATCTATGTTTTATGGGCCCTAGAGGACAACCCTCATCATGGATCATACCTAATGTTGGAACATGTGGATGTTAAATGAGGATTTACTTGTTTCTATTGAATGGCAACTTCATGGGATTTGGCTGATCTCATCCACTTGGGTGATTGGATGTAGAAATATTGAACCCAAATGTGGTATGTTATATCTATGCTAACTTGATTGTATTGATTGAAAATAAAAATATTGGATGATAAAAAAGAGTATTAATTTGAATTCTAACATTTTAAACTAGAAAAACATATAGACTAAGAATTAAAATTTCTTAAAAAAAACCTAGTCTCTAGTGAATTATTTCTAGAAAACCAAGTGAGTAAACATATCTAGGTTGTTACATATGGTATCATAGTAGAATAGATTCTAAATTTGTAGAAATTTGTATGGGAATTAAATTAATTAATGATAACTAATATTCTACCTCTTTCACTTATAGGATAAATGACACAAATGTTGTGAGGTGGGTTCTCGAGAAATCTTATGGGAGGTAGGGAGGAGGAAATCACCAAAAGACCTGTAAGAGGACCACAAATAAATCTAATAAAAGAAGGTTTCCAACATGAAAGAAGGCATAAAAGGGTTCATGAGATTTCTCTGAACGAAACTAGTGAGGATGGAGGGAATCTTGTAAAAATGATTGAAATATTACAAGTACAAATGGAAAATCAAAAGAAAGAAATGGCCCAATAGAAAACTCACATGGCTTATCAACAAGAACTTATTGTCCAGCAACAATGAGTCATAGAGGACTTCTCTAGAGAAAGAGAAATCCAATCAAGAAATAAGAAAGACATTTTAATTATCAAAATCTATCTAAAAAGGAAAAATATGAGCTTTAGAAATAAAAAAGTGTTGGTTTCATGAAATGGGAAAAGGAACAAAATGAGAAACCCAAAAGGGGTGATCAGAACAAGCAAGGTGGCAAAAATAACTCCAGCTACCAAGGTGGTAAATACAGGAAATATGCTAAAGAGTTTTCCAAGAGATAAGACAAAAAACTAGTGGGTTAAGGTAGGGACAGAGAAACTACAATCGTAAATAGAAATGAAAACAATAACAAAGGCAATAGAGCTCCACCAAGCGGATTATGGGTGTATAAAGGAGCTTATTATACCAATAAATACCTCCATAGATCTGATCTACCACCGAAGGCTCTAGAGGAAGCTAGCCACAAGATCTATGTCACGATAGGTAGTTTTGAAATCAATGGATAAATTACCCCTTTCTTATTAAATGGTAAAATATTTGGTAGAATGTGCAAATTTTGATTGATAGTTGATCAACTAATAGTTTTATATCAACTAGATTAGTGATGGATTTACCTGTTAGACCTAGATTCTTGGAAAATGGTTGGAAGGTAGTGTATGGATTATGGTAAACTCATTTTGGGGATAGATTGGTTATAGGGAGCATGGCAACCCAAGTTCAATATGTTTGCCAGCTTGATTTATCCCAATACCTAAAGTATGGTTTTAACTCATATTTACAGGTAATGGTTGCAATATTACTAAATAAAACAAAAGAATTATTATTTCTTTTATCCATCATACACATTATTCAAAATATTGAATCAATAAAACATTAATCCCCTTGAACAGAATTCACACGAAAATTAAGTACAAGCTTTCTTAAGTCACAAGCCACAACTAGATCTTGCAGAGACAATTGAAGGCATTTTTTTAAAATTGATCTGACACACAAAACCTTTACTTGAAAATGTTGTCTCAAAATTTATAGAAAACCATAAAAGAGTTTTGTTGGTTTAATAATCTTTCAGAATTCATTCGTTTCTATATAAAAGAACATCATTTGCAGGTTTAACATTTGAATTTGGGTTCTAAAGAGAACACATGGAAATACACTAACACCAGATAATATGACACCCTATATCTAATTTCCACACATCATAGTGACTACAACACAATATGCATTAAATATTCAGGTTTGTCTTGCACATGTATGAACTGCAACTTTCACCAAATTGCAATTGCATAAAGGCAAATGTATAAAAATTTTAGTTTTTTCAAACCACTCGGTAACTTCGGTCGTCTACTCGGCCACTGTCATGCTCGAAATCCTTTCTCACACTACCAACTAAGAGTTTATTCTCCATCTCAATGGTTGAATATATTAGGTTATAGGGATCAGATTTTATTTTTTCAATTCATGAATGCATCTCTATTAACACACAACCAAGCATATTTGTAGATGTTTTCTAGAATTTCATATAACACTCAAAAATACTAATGCATGTGAATCACAAAATATTCCCTCAATCCTACGTAGCAACAATATTCACAAACAAAGCAAAGTTTATATTCTAGTTATGAAATTGTGAAGTATTCACGTAAACCAATAATGACTCAAACAAATGCATACTTAAAGACTTTCCTATTTTATCTTCACACAAGATAAGTAAGTAAACTTTCCAGTGCATTATAAACCTTTCTCTTTTAAGACAAAAATAAATATACAAGGAATAATTATTGTGAATGATCTACCTGGAGTCCTTCGCAATACCTAAACCTTTCAAAAGTTACCCAACTCTTCTAGATTTCCATTGCAAAAATCCTTCGTTCTCGTTGTTTTTTTTTTTATATCCAATCCCACCATTCATTTTTTCTTCTTCCTTTTGAAGATAGTTTCCTCCAAACCTTGGTTTTCCACTACTTCCAATAGGATTTCTTTCAATTCCTTTTTCCTCCCATCTCGGTTCATGGTTATGGAAAGGGTTCAAATAATAATGAAATCAAACACCTTGGACAAATGTGGTTAAGTTGACCACTATTCCACACCATGTTCATCCAGTCACGATGAAGAAAAATTATTTAATTTCATATTACATATTTCTACCACATAAACATAGCTCCAATCATATTTATAAAATAAAACTCAAACATAATATTTACCTACACCTTAATAATTAATATCCATAATAACTCACTTGTATTTGGACTCCCTAAACCCTTGTATACATCCAATTATTTGCATTCCTATCTTATATTTATTTCCATTTAAATTGAACTATATGCATATTAAAATAATTAGTGGCTCAAATCAAGCCACCCAAACCAAATACAAAATCCATTCAAACATAGCATCTATATGATATGCAAGTCTACGACCATCCATGTACTCGCAAGATGAATGATCACTTCCCTTAATACCTTTTCCATCAACTAACTTTCCTTCCTCAACAACTTTGAACCTGGTTTCTACATTCACAATAGCTATCAATAGTACCATAATCCACAAGAAAATGTAGGGTTATTACGAATTTACTTATTTTCAATATCTGTGTCAGGAGGATCGTTACAATTTTGAGCCCCTTTTTTTATAATCACATTATGTTTTGAGTTATTCACATTTGTGGTATTTTTCAAGGATATACTACAAGTGGAGGAAAATCTTCTTGTAGGATTATCTTCAAATATTATAAGACTTTATGTTTGCATTAAACTCTATGAATATTTCCAACTTTACCTTTTTCAATTTAATTAATGATGCAAAAATAGTTTATATTCTATTATTGCTCTAAGGTTGTAAAGTTGGTAGAACCAATATTACTTATGTTGAGGTTTGTTAGAATGCCATGATGATAACATGGTACATACGAGGTTATGAAGGAGACTCGATAATATGGCACTATACATGGGCAAAGAAGACATAACGATTACCAATTTTTCTAGGTGGCGAGGGTGGATGATGGTTCAGAAAATGGAAATAATAGAAACTGAGGACAAAAAAAGGAGAATAAACTAGAAAAATGACAAGACAACAAACTGGGAAGAACAGCAAGCTGAGAAGTTTTTAGAAAGTGGAAGAAAACAAGTTGGGTTTCCTAATTGGTTTACTATGTTTCCTGTTGTATTTTCTACGCTTTAAAAGAATTTGAAATTTGTGCTTGTTGTGTTTAAAATAACTTGAAATCTAGGATTGTTGAGTTTGAAAGAACTTGAAATCTGCGTATGTTATGTTTAAGTAAATATGCAAACAGTGCATGTTGTGTTAATTAAAAAAATGAAATTGATATAGAATAATTATAATGTGGTTATGCATGTTGTGTGTATATGTTTATAAAATTGGTATGGTGATAGCTTGCTTTATTTCTGAGCATACCTTATTTTTTCGAAAACAAGGTATACTGTGTATACTGTGTGAAATGTTTTGAAATGATGGGTAAGCCAACTATGAACATTGTTGTGTAAACTATGTCAGCTAAAGTTTGAAAGCAACATGAAACACGTAGAGCATTGGTTTAAAACTATGTCAAATTAACTCAGATGAGTAATACTAAATTCGTGATGAATGTTGCTAAGTTGGTTGAGTAAAATTATGATTGGAAGCATTGTTTAGCTATAAGTAGTTGTTTGTTGTGTTGTTATTTTTGATTACTTAGTAAATAAAGGAATACAAATTTTACTCAATGACCCATTACTGAGTGTTAAATATTAAATAAAGAAACTCATATTTTTAGAATTTACTACCTAATAAAATGGGATATATAATGAGGTAAAAACATACCGAGAGAATGATTTGAATTAAATATCGATCTAGGAAATATATATATATATATATATATATATATATATATATATATATATGTATATATAAGTTTTTAGATTGTTTTCCATAATAGTTTAAAAGGCATGTGTGCATAGTAGGATACATACTCATCCGATATGAGCCATATCTGATCCCTAAAATAAAAACTCTGTAAGAATTCTCATGTGCATTGTTGGTTGATGAAAAAGCTGAAGCTGAAGAGAAACAAAAATTTAAGGTTGTGGAGTGAGTTCAATCTAGTTGTATCATGACCTCATAGACTTGAGAAGAAAATTGTTAGAGTAATAGATGAACATAATTTAGATGATAGTTGTAGATGTATGTGCCATTATTTGTACCTTGTTTTTCTAAACAAAAAAAATGGGTAATGTCCTCTTATATTTTATTTAGAAAAGAAATTGCAGATTTGGTCTTAGCAACTTTGGAATAGCTAGTCTTGTTTTAGATAATTTGCAAGTTCATTTAAGAGTTATTTTATTGGAAGCCATCTATGTATGATTTCAAATGAATTTCTTAATTTCTTTATTACTTAAGGCAGTCCATAATTGTTTTGGAAATACTTAGAAAGCTATGTTCAATGTGAATGAGTTACTCAAATGCAAATTAATTTTTTTTTAAATAAGAAGCTTGTATCGACCTTTAGAATGTGAAATTAATAAGTGGTAAAATCCATGGAAGCATCTTTTAATTCTTAGTTATAAGAATCACTTTTGCTGGAAAGTGTGTAATGTTGAGAACATGGCAGATAAACTAAGAGTAGTATAAATGGTTTATTTTAGAGTTCACCTTTATGAAGGATCTAATTGACTTATGTCTTGGGGTAAACCTACTTTGGTATAGTGTCCAACTTCATAGTGGTAGAAAACTTGGATAATCAATAGGTAAACCATCATTATCCATAACTAAATCTTATGCTTTTAAAAAGAAAACTTAATGCTTCTTTAAAAAGAAGAGAGTTTTTTGCTTAAGGGAGTTTTGTAGAATTATTTTTAAAAATAACAATACCTTAACAAGGATTCTTGGGAGTTTGATTTGAGAATGTGACTTAAGATCATCCATATTGTTGGGGTACGAGTATACACACAGTAAGTTTTGATATAACTATTGATTGATGAAATTGGTCAAAAATGACTAGGTCAGTTCTAGAGAGAAAGGTGGTATGGGACACATTTTGATGTTGTGATCAAAGAGCACATTGATAAATTTATTATTCATTAAAATTTGTTGAGCTTAGCCACAGGGTCTGGTATGGGATAAATCACTATGAGTTATAATGAGTTTATGAAATGAAGTCCAAGATCAGGGAATTGACATGGTAGTAATCAGCTTTGATAAAATTGGGAATACCCTGTTAGTCACAAAAACATAAATATGCAAAATTATTTTATATCATTTTTAAAAAACAAGTTGACTAGAATGTCGAAGATTTGGTATGAAGAGTTAAGAGAAATTAGTGTCTACCATCTAGGTTTTATGGGCCGTAGAGGACAACCCTTGTCGTGGATCAGACCTAATGTTGGAACATGTGGATGTTAAATGAGGATATATGTTTCTATCTAATGGTAAATTCATAGGATTTGGTTGATCTCATCCACTTAGGTGATTGGATGTAGAAATATTGAACCCAAATGTGGTATGTTATATCTATGCTAAATTGATTGAAAATAAAAATATTGGATGATAAAAAAGAGTATTAATTTGAATTCTAACATTGTAAACTAGAAAATCATATAGACTAAGAATTAAAATTTCTAAAAAAAAACCTAGTCTCTGGTGAATTATTTCTAGAAAACCAAGTGAGTAAACAGATCTAGGTTATTACATATGGTATCAGAATAGAATTGATTCTAAATTTGTAGAACTTTGTATGGGAATTAAATTAATTAATTATAACTAATATTCTACCTCTTTCACTTATAGGAGAAATGACACAAATGTTGTGATGTGGGTTCTCGAGAAATCTTATGGGAGGTAGGGAGGGGGAAATCATCGAAATACCTATAAGAGGACCACAAATAAATCTAAGAAAAGAAGGTTTCCAACATGAAAGAAGGCATAAAAGGGTTCATGAGATTTCTCTAAATGAAACTAGTGAGGATGGAGGAAATATTGTAAAAATGGTTAAAATATCATAAGTACAAATGGAAAATCAAAAGAAAGAAATGGCCCAATAGAAAACTCACATGGCTCAACAACAAGAATTTATTGTCCAGCAACAATGAGTCATAGAGGACTTCTCTAGAGAAAGAGAAATCCAATCAAGAAAAAAAAAAGACATATTTTAATTATTGAAAGCTATCTAAAAAGGAAAAATATGAGTTGTAGAAATGAAAAAGTGTTGGTTTCATGAAATGGGAAAAGGAACAAAACGAGAAACCCAAAGGGGGTGATCAAAACAAGCAAGGTGGTAAAAATAACTCCAGCTACCAAGGTGGTAAATACAAGAAAGATGCTAAAGATTTTTCCAAGAGATAAGACAAAAAACTAGTGGGTCAAGGTAGGGACAAAGAAACTACAACCGTAAATAGAAATGAAAACAATAACAAATGCAATAGAGCTCCACAAAGCAGATTATGGGTGTATAAAGGAGCTTATTATACCAATAAATACCTCCATAGATCTGATCTACCACCGAAGGCTCTAGAGGAAGCTAGCCACAAGATCTATGTAGCGATAGGTAGTTTTGAACTCAATGGAGAAATTACCCCTTTCTTATTAAATGGTAAATATTTGTTAAGAATGTGCAAATTTTGATTGATAGTGGATCAACTAATAGTTTTATATCAACTAGATTAGTGAGGGATTTACCTGTTAGACCTAGATTCTTGGAAAATGGTTGGAAGGTAGTGTATGGGTTCTGGTAAACTCACCATGTTGATCAATATCTCTTTCACTCCCACATTTCCTTTTCATAAGGAAAATCAACTGGCATCTGTATGTGGCACCTTTGCATACGTTTGATATCATTTTGGGGATTGATTGGTTAAAGGTGCATAAGACTATTTTGAACTTTGAAGAAAGATGGATTGTTTTTGTGGATGAATCTACTCAAAGGATTAGAATTAGTTGTGGAAGAAGAGAAGTAAAACCTCATTTATTTTCTGCAATGCAACTTAAAAAGATTATGAAAAAGAAAGCTATGAACTTCATAGTAAATAAGTCAACACAGTATTTTTGAAATATACTCCACCTTGAGGCGCATTCATTACCTTGTCATCATCTGACCTCACCACCTTAGTGCATTCTTAACCAATGTGCCCAATTTTATAGAAACTAAAGCAAGAATTATGAAAATTCAAGTAAATAAGTTTTTTCTCGTAGAAAAAGTCAGACCCTTGTAACAAAATGCTTTTAGGTAGATATTTTTCTAAATTCACTTCAACACATACTTGAGAATGAATGTAAGGAATGGAATACTTCTCATTCTCCTTAAAATACTATAACACTTTTCTAGGATGACCAAAACTAATATGTAAAATAAGACAAAAATCTACATTTAGGTAAGAAATTTTAATCCACAACAAAATAAGTATTCCTAGAAGGGCCTTCTGGATGGAAGTCAAATGACCATGCTTGTAAAAATAACAATATCCGTAAATAGACCATAGTTTGTACTATATCATAGTCATCACCCATGTTTCTAACTCAAATTAACAATACCAACATCTTTTTCTTAGTCCCTTAATTTTACCCAACTTCTAACATGGAATCTCCTAATTAACCCTAAACCAAGCATCAAAATCCATAGTTGAAGCAACCCCTTTAACAAATGATATGATTATCAATTTTTTGCCATTTAAAATTCACATACTACACAACATAAGATAGCATAAGTTTCAATAAAATACCTTTATTTACAACATGTCCAAGTTGTCCATTACTTTTAGTTCCATTTCAAATGTGGCATCTCTTTCCTAGCTTCATGAGCACTTGAAATCTTCATATTATTGATGTTGTGAGTAGAGCTCACAAAATCTAAAAGCACTACGAGAAAGCAAAAATTGATAAAGTTGTCTAAACGATGGTTGACATAATAGGAGAAGGAGCCAAATACTATGATTAAACATTAAAATATATAACCAATTGAATAAAAATGATTAGGACCTCAAGAACGAGTGCATCCAAGCTTTGATAAGAATACTAATTAAAACTCCCTTCACTTTTATACCAATTGAAGTAGGCCATAAGGGCCTACAAGACAGCCAAGCCAAGAGAATATTAATAATACCAAGCAAATTATGCAACCTATAACAAAATTCAAGCAAACAATCTATTAAGCATTAAACTTCTATTCTTCCTTATTTACTAACTAACTTTTGAGAAGAAATATTACATGTACAATAATAATACATGTACAATATAATACTTTAAGCTTGTGATTTCAAACGTTCTTAAACAGTTTCCTTGGCTTGGCTTCTTTAAGATATAATACATGTCCAATACTTTAAGCTTGTGATTTCAAACGTTCTTAAATTTAGGCATACAGAAAGGCTGTATGTAATACTGTGGATGATTGATATGGCCAACATCTGAAAAACGAAAAGTTAATCAAGGTGAAACCGTCAAAATCTGCGTCAACGTCTATAACTTTATTTACCTAGAGGCCCACTAAGACCCACTGGTATATAGACATAAATACCAGTTAGACACAGACATAGCTATTATCATAGCAGACACAAACATAGACATAAATACCAGTTAGACACAGACATAACTATTATCATAGCAGACACAGACATGGACATAAATACCAGTTAGACACAGATATAGCTATTATCATAGCATACGCTCATTTACCTACCGTACTACTACAGTACTACTTTCAGACCCTGGTGTTTGTAGCCCACACTGGGGTAAGCTTATCGTTCTGAGTCTTGCTACGGTATACAACCAAATTCCCATCGTCCTCCACAACCAGAGCGCTAAACTTGACGCACCCTTTTCCACAGCCCTGATTGATTGCCCACACTGGAATATTTGGGTTATATATCACCAAGTTGGCATCCGATTGCAGACGCAGGAAGCAGGAGTTTCCACGCCCATGAGTATTACTGTGCCACAACACTCTATTGGATTGCGTATCAGTCAACACAAGATTGCAATCCCTCTGCATTTCCAGCCGCATTCTCTTGTTGTGAGACGTCAGAGATTCCCCCGCTCTCAGAACGTCCGAAACCCCATTGTTATGGCTCAGCAAAACCAGAGGGGAAACGGGACAGTCGACGAACCCGGTTTTGTCAACGGGCGATAACCTTGACACCATGGACAAAAGAAGCCTCGAAGAAGAATAAGGCTCAACAGAGACATCAGTATTAGCAGTCTGATCAGAATTACTTACGTTCAAAGACATGGATCCGAATCCCGGCAATGAAATTGTCTCTTCGATCTTGTCGAGAAGGGAATAGTCGACCCAGGCGTATCCATTGGAGACGGCGGCCCAGGAGTAACCCTGGAGTAAATAAGGCCTGAGATATGGCACCGTTGTTCTGAAATCTTCCAACACCAAAGCGCCAGGAGCGCTTTCCCAGTTTCCTGCCGTGCAGTCCTGGGTCCAACGCACATATCGGATGGCAATGCGTTTGCCGTTTATGCTCTGCACGTTTGCAAAGGCGAATCCGCTGCTATACCAGTTTGATGCGTTGAATCCATTGGACTTTGAGACGAGGTTATTGAGCGCGACATAGACAGCACTGCCTTCCTCTGCAGAGAGAGCTCCTCTAGAATTTGAGGATGTCTGGAATAGGGCAAAGCAAGTTGGAGCAAAAGCGAGTAGAAGCAACAGAAAACGAGGAAATGCAGCCATGGAGGCTTTGTGACTTTTTAGAAGAAGCAAAGATGGGGCTGAGGCTGAAGCTGAAGCTGATTTATGCGTTGCTCTTCACTTGGTTATATAGCATTGCGCGAGACGAAGATGAATCATCTTACGTGACACGTTTTACTCTTACCCATGGTAATGAACTTCACGTTTTCAGTTGTGTAGCACAACGTGAAGCAAAACTGAGTAGGGTACTGTCACACGATTGTTCACATCAACGTAAGTGTCCGATTCACGATTGCTTCCTCATCCTTATCTACACAGTGTCCTGCCAAGAATTTTTTTTTTTTTTATTTGTTTGTTTTAGCGTTGGGTTGAGAGTTAGA
>JAQPPZ010003698.1:0-175000 GCA_028583015.1 Wollemia nobilis
ATCATTCCACCCTCCTTACAAATGTTTCATCCTCAAAATATATGAATAAACAAGATAATATGATTTGCTAAGCAATGCTAGCAACTGGTACCAATCTCAATTATCCATCCATCCTAGTGAGACATTAACTGGTGGCGGTCTTAATTTATGTTGATATTCATTGAAAACTCATTTTAAAGCTCTTCAAATTCCACATAAAATGATCCAAGAATCATTTGAATCAGATAAAATTTCACAAAGATATGGCTTCTAAAAGATGAGATGTTTTTCCAAAACAAAATTTGCTCTAATTTTACAATCTACAAAAGAACAATCCCAACTTTGCTAGAATTATTTCTTTGATACCACTTATTATGAAACTATATTCTCATTAATAGAAATAATTCACCAATATGTAGCAATATCAAATCATTCATCCACAAATAATTATCCACAATAACAATCCACACAATGAGACAAAGATAGATAATACCCTTAAGGTAGGGCAACACCAATAATACTTCTTAAGGAAGGAATAACTCCACAAGATCTCCTAAGATGAGAATGCCACTTAGAGAGGGCAAAGTTCCATAAGCCACTTTATGGGCAACAAAAATTACATATGATTGATCTCCATGGGCAAAGTAGAGCCAACTACTAATATAGTATAATATTATAATATAATGAACCTTGGGTGATGTGTGGCCCATGACAACCCTTATACAATATAATATCATATCCCCATATATCTATTCCTAGGTACCCTAAAAAATCACATCTCAACTTATATGTATTTTCTTGGTGATGGGATATATCAACAGATACCCTTTAGATTCATAATTGTACCCAAGAAGTATACATAGCATGGATTTCTCATCCAACTTGGTTATTTTCTTCTTTGGAATGTGCATATATGCTTTGCTACCAAAGATTCTTAGATGAGCAATGGATGGCTTCTTTCTAAAGTAGGCTTCTTCTAGTGTAATGTCTTGAAGTGCCTTTATGGGAATTCTATTGAGGAGATACACTGTAGTGGAGATAACTTTAGCCCAATACTTCTACCCAAGATTATCTCCTTGAGCATATAATGAACAATTTTTATGATAGAATGGTTCCCTCATTCAACAACCCCATTTTATTATGGAGTATAGACTATAATAGGTTGTTGCTTTATCCCATGATGTACAAAAAATATTAAACTTATTGAAGGTATATTCCCCCCTCGATCTGAGTGGAGGGATTTAAAGGAACATCTTGTCATTTTTTCAACATACTGCATGAATTATCAAAAATACATGAATGCATCCAGCTTCAGCTACAAAAAGGACACCTATATTTTTTGGAGTAGTCATTGAAAAAGAACTATAACTATATTTTACCACCAAAACTATTGGAAATGGGTCCACACAAATTGGTGTGAATAAAATCCAATGGTGCTTTAGCTTTGGAAATGCTCAATTAAAATGGTACTTGGTGTTGCTTCCTTGCTAAGCAATTTTAACATACTAGTAATGTAGGTAAGGTATTGGGAAAATATAACACCATTTGATACTTAGTTCTAGTAAACATCCTAAACTTAGACACCCATATTGCTTGTGCCATAAGGAGGGTGCATATTTTGTTGTCATTTCCAACACAACATGAGGAGAGGATAGGGCATCTAGTGAAAACAAACCATGTTTGTATGAACCAATTGCTACATTATTTCTATTTTGGGTGATGAAGCATTTCTTTTAACCATTAACAATCCTAAAATCAACCACCATGTTTTTATCCAAGATTTGGAAAATAGATAAGAAGTGATTTGCTAGTCCTAGTAAATATAGTACCTTTTCAATATGATATTTTCCATCTAGAAGAGTAAGGGAGACATCACCTACACCTTTTACTTGATAGGTCTTATCATCGATGATTGTCACTAATCTCCATTCGTTGGTTTCTAAAGATTCAAACCACTCCTTGTCTCTGGTCATGTGCTTACTAACACCTAAATCAATGTACCAAGTATTATTCTTTTGTTTGGGTTCAACCTTAGTCATCAACACCTTGTGAGTCTGCTTCAAATCTAAATTTGAGTCTTTAATTGCAACATGCCTCTTTGGTTGCTTGTGTTTGGGATGTGGTTTTTATTGTATCTTCTTCTTTTATGGTTAGTAGATTTTATCACCTTAAGTTGTTGAATTGTATCAATATTATTTAGTCTCATGATATTCTCTCTCATAAATGTGGCAATGTCTCCTTTGCTTTTGAGGTTTTTTCTATGAGGAAGATGATGAGGATGTAGAATAATCCTTTTGGATAAATTTTTTTTATGAAGAAATCATTTTAGATTTCTTGTTGGTAGATCTTTTTATGATGATACACTATTGTACAATTGATCCCTCAAGTTGGAAATGTCTTCTTGTTGCAGCAAGTTCACCAACTCCTCAAAGAAAACCTGCCTATTGGACACTTGTAGGGAGGTGATTAGTACTCTAAAATAATTTGGTAAAGCTCTAAGTTTGATGGGTACTAATATCTTGTCTTCTGCTATTTCATCCATGGAATTTAGTCTTGATTACAAGTTGATGAATCTACAAAAAATGCTTCTTTACCTTCTCCATTTCTCATGCTCTAAGTGTGAAGCTATGATTGAAGGTTAAGAGTAGTTGACTAATTTTTTCCTTCATAAATAGTAGTGAGTTTATCACATGCTTCTTTCGGACTCTATGATTCATAAATGAGGTTGATTCTCATCAATTTTAGAAAGAGTGATGATCATGAGGGCTCTTGCATCTGTATCATCATATTTTTCTTGATCATCAAAGTCTTCAGGTCACATGATTTTGGTAGTAACAATGTCCCATAGTTTTTGAACCTACAATATGGTTCATATCTTTGTCTTCCATGGCATAATATTTAGACCTATCAAGAGTTGATAATATGTGAGATAGATTTTTAGGATGGAAATTGTGAGGGTTCCTTATCTCTCCAAATGGTCCCCCTTTCTATATAATGCTAATATGATATACCCACCCTTTCAAGATACCTATCGATACATGGAAGAAGATAGTCCTCTCGATATACATGGCCATATATGACAAAGACCTTAAGGTATGTGAAATAAGAATGATACATGGTACTTAGATAGTATGGAAAGATATTTACTCTATGTTTGACACATGCTTAAAAATACCTCATACATAGGGCATAATTTCCCTTATATACTTGGATGATCTTGATTTTAGGGTTTATGTTGAGTGATAGAAGTGAAGAAGGGTAATGATGGAGTGAATAAATAAAATGATTTTTCCTTATTAATCCCCAATTATTTATGGGGATAGACCCCAAATGTCATTGTGGTAGATATTTTAGGCATTAGACATAATAGCTCAAGTGCGACAACATTACCTATAAATGTGAGCCAATGGTGTCATAGATATCGAACACTGCTATTTGCATATTGTAAGTTTTGGGTTTTGAAAAATTTAGGATTTAATAAAAAATATACAAAAGAATTCTTTTAAAGCATAAACAACTTAAGGTGTCGAGCTCTATCAAAACTGAACCTTTTACAATTAAAATCCTCCTTAATTTTTTTTTACAAGAAAATAGCTATAGTTCAATAAATTTTCAAAGTAAACTATAGATATACATGTAGACACCAAAATCTAGGCATTTACAACTCACCACATAATTTTGCATAATAAAATATATGCCTAGGTCTAAACTTAGGTATATTAATTCATGTACACTTCACCCACATTGCACACCACAATATTGCATAATAATATATGCATAAGTCTAAACTTAGGCATAAAAATCCTGCACATAATCCTATTTTTCAGATTTTAATAAATCTGAAAAATCCCCCTAGGATACCCTGCCTACCCACTAGACATGTGTCCTAGTCACCTCACTACCTCAACTTGCCACATATCATACACCCTTGTCCCCTTTATCCCTTAACATGGGACAACCCTTACACCTCACTCCACTTGC
Organism: Wollemia nobilis; assembly: GCA_028583015.1. NCBI lineage: Eukaryota > Viridiplantae > Streptophyta > Pinopsida > Araucariales > Araucariaceae > Wollemia > Wollemia nobilis. Next base: position 3,961 of record JAQPPZ010003698.1, read on the forward strand.
ACCCACATCACCCCAGTTAAGTGAGACACCTTGGGTGACTCACCCTAACTGCCCCCCTCCATTTGGTAGCCCAAGATTACCACTTGGAAGCCTTGGCTTGCCACATATCATTTCCCTAAAAAACCCAAAATTACCTATAAAAGAAGCACCATTCCATCAAGCAGGGGATAGAAAAGGACATCGTTAGGCTACTAGAATCATCGTAGAGAATCGCCAACATTCGTAGAGTTTGTACCGTCGGGGTCTCAATCCAAATTTTAACATTGTTGTCATCTCTACATAACCATACATCCATGGTTACATAGTCCTAACCACACTCCCATAGTTTCTAAACTGCACTCCCATGGTTTCTAAACCACACTTCTATGGTTACACAGTCACAACCGTGGGCCCACAGTTACGTAGAAACTACCAAACTTATTTTGGCCATATCTCCCTCATCCAGACTTGGATTGAGCTGAAATTTGGAGGGTAGGTTCTTGACATCCCAAAAAATGTCTCCACCAATTTTTAGACCATTTGGAGTAGTAAATATTAGTAAGTTATTAATTTTTTATCAAGGCATTTTTAACTATTATTTCTATGTTTTCTGTAGGCATTCCTTCAAGGGTTTTTATCTGTATTGGTTTCTAATCATGTATACAGGTGCTACTAACATTTTTTTGACCTTCATTTATATAGGAGGTAAGTATTTGGAGAGCTATTGAAGTTGGAGTGGTCCCCACATCTAGGATACAAAAGCCCACTCACCACTTGGATTGGAGTAAAAGAAGACCGAAGACACCCCCTTTCATTGATACACCAAAGAAGCCTCATTTATTTGGCCTTGTTTGTAATATCATGAAGCAAGAAAGCATTGTAATCTGACCCATCATAATTTAGGGTAAATCATTGTAAAAGAAAAGGAGGCCAAGGCTCATGTGTATTTCAATATAAATTTAATACAAAAATTATTCCATTACAATTTCTTGTGTCTTCATTATTATTTGCTTGATGTTATCTTAATTTGCTTACAAAATGGCGATCACGATGGGACATCCCAAGGGTTCCATTTTTTTTTACCTTACTTCCTTTTAATCTTACTAATTTATGTTTACATGTACAGGTGCCAAGGATTCGAGACGCACGAGAACTCGATCTCAGGTCGACAAATTTGGGTTGCGGTTAACCTGTCATTGTGAAACCACAAATTCATGGTTTCTAATTTGAGGAAATGTACAAATGTGGTGGGCCTAAGGAAAAACATAAATGCGGTTGAGTTTTTGGAGAAACGTGCATCCACAGTTACTGTACTATTGAAACGCGGACCGATGGTTGAGAGATGGAAGGAGCAATGAAAGGAACACATGTTTGTACCCTATGCCATCTTTTCAATTTTATCCTTTAGTTCTAGTTTTAAGCTGCATTTAAGTAGGTTAAGGGTCTCAGTCCTGTATGCCTTTGTGTGCACCTAGGTCTTAGAGATAGAAAGGTTTACTTAAATCTTGCATTCATACGCACAATAATAAAGGGAAATAAATGAGAATCTACATATGCACAGTAAGGAATAATCATCTTGCATATACCAGGTTAGAAATAACCTAGCTATTTCTTTTTTAGGGTTTGGGCCTGTATTTTGCTTTGTTATGTTGACAGAAAGGACCCACACACCTATGATTGGGATTTCCTGAAATGCATTTGCAAGATTGGATAACTACATATATGTGGTTTACCAGAACTAACCGCTTACTCGTGGTTGGCCCTATTAAACAAAATTTGGTTTAGTCTTACCTGAATGTGCAATTTTACCCCTGATATGATTATGTATTCTATTCTTAGTCTTTCCTATTTTCTACATTAGGCATAAAAATAGAATTGCATATTAGATTTGCATCGCACAATAGAAAACAAAACCTTCACACACACACACACATGTATCATTAAAACATTGGTCTGATTGGATTTCATCACCAACCCCCAATTCAGACCAGTGACGTTGGAATTCATCTCCTTCCATCGGCTTACCCCCTAGATCATCCTTAGACAGGATAAAAGCACTCTTTATGTTGGTATAGGTCACTCGTGTTCAAGCTGTATCCCACTGTTGGAACGATTGTTGAATCAAAGTGGAAGAGCTAGGCAAACCCCCCATTGGGACTTCAACAGTGTACCCTAGACTCTTTTGAGAAATCATGCTTGGCACTAGTGTTCCTAATAACCATATTCATAGAGTTCTATTATTCTAATCCAAAAAGAACAAGATCTCTTCAAAGACTCCAAAAAAAAATAGAAACACACCAAAACTCAAAATATATATATAATCAAACCAAAAACCTTTGCAAAAAAAAAAACTTAGCGCAAACTAGGGCCAATAAAAAAACTCTGAGTGTTTGTTTGCTTTGCGTGCTGTATTGCATTGTACTTTCCTTCCACTCGCATAGACTGCATTTTAGTGTTGGACATTTTGAGTCTTAAAAGTTAAAGTTGTCATTGATGTCAAGAAATGAAGTCAACATTAATATCAAGGTTTTCGTCAAGGAACAAAGTTGTCAAAGTTGTTATTTGATATCCAGGAAGAAGGCCAAAGGTCAAGAGATTCAGTGCAAAGTTAAAAAGGAGATATAATATTTTTTATAAATTATTTAAATTCAATGAGAATTTAAATTTTATAAATAAATATTATTTACACCATGGTATGCAATGAGAAGGAAGCAATAATATTATAATGGTTAAAAGGATATAATATTATAATGTTTGATATTATAATATTAAAGTGATTTGGTTAAAAGCCCAAAGTAAAATATTTAATATTTTACAATACCCAAAGATGGGCTTGGAGTTTAAAATATTCAAAGCGCTTTATCAAGGTTCTAATCTTCGTCGACGTCTCATGGTAATGAAAGCTTCAAAGGTGCCGATGTTTTACAAAGCATGGAGGAATTTAATATAAATACCTATGCCCAAAGGGCATTAAACTTTATCCTTGCTCGATCGATTAATTTGCATACGAATTGTTTAAAGAGAAGAGCTCGTGAAAAAGGGACTATGAATTTCGTGTTTGATTTGCCAGCGAATAGAAACAAAGTGGAAGGCGTCGAATGGTCGAAGGCCAACCAGGCAGCTTGGCCTAGTGGCAAGTGGGCAGGTGGTAAAATGTTTGTTGGCAAGGGAGCCAACGTTCGAAATGCGATGGTGTGCATTGGCAGTCGTGTTGGTTGAAGGTGCCAAAGGTGCATATTTTTGCAAAGGGGCAAAAGAGTGATACATTTTGAAGCACGTGGTGCTTCCTCTATCTCAAATGAGCATGTAGCTCATGCGGCTATTGGAGCCATGACAAGGCATACATTGCAGGAATTATTGAGGGTTCGAATCCCTTCGAAGGTAAGGTAAATATTTTGCATTAAATTTTTATTATTTGCCTAAGTTTGGAGGTATAAGGGTTGTTAGTGGAATTGTTTAGAAAGGGTGTTTGTTGGATAGTGGTGGTAGTTGAAAATTATCACTTGGAGTAATAAGGAGGTTTTTGGTTTTAATTATTTTTGATAAAGTCTTAAATTACTATATTGGCATATTGAAGGATTAAGACTTTTTGAGTATTGTTTAATTTTAATAAGGGGTTTTTGTGTTAAAGAAGATTATTGTGAAGGTATTGAATATTATTTAAGTTGGAGTGATAAGGTGTAATTTTGATATCATTTTGTATTGTGTTTTGTTGAGGAAATTATTATCTTCTAACCCTTATTGAGATTGGCAAAGAAGTAATTGTGAGTGTGGCAGATTTGTGAGATCAACTCCTTGTCAAGAAAAAAGGTATGGGTAAATTCTTTCTTGGTTGAGTTGATTGATTGGATTACTAGAAAATAAAGTTTGGAGTGAAAAGGATTTGATTAGGGTTTCCTTTTCGAAAGTGCTTGAGTTAATGCTTCAAGGTTTTCTAGAATTAAGAGTTGTGATTAAAACCTTGTTTGATAAGCATAGTTGTTGAAGCCATTGGTTGTGTGAAGAACTTGAGTTAGGGTTTTGAAAAGATCATGAGTATCATTGTTATATGAAGATTGTTTTATAAGCATTGTTGTTGAAGTGAGTTATTATGCAAAGAACTTGAACTAGGGTTTTGAAAAGAACATGAGTATCATTGTTATGTGAGATTTGTTGTTGAGCATTATTGGAAATATTTTGAGTTGGTTGATATATGCTTGGACTAGGGTTTGTGAGAAAGGGGAGTTTCATTAAGCAATTGGTTGAGTTGAGTTGGTTGAGCCTAGTCAAGTGGTTGTATGAAGTGATTGTTCAAGTTCCATAAAACAAACTATTCTACATTCTGATTTGAGTTGTGAAAGTGATTGAGCATTGAGTATAGAACATATTGAGTCTCTAACAATTCTCTTTATGCTTCTATGAGATTGAGAAAATTGAGAAAGTGATTGAGCATTGAGTATAGAACATATTGAGTCTCTAACAATTCTCTTTATGCTTCTATGAGATTGAGAAAATTAAATAGAACATATTGAGTCTCTAACAATTCTCTTTATGCTTCTATAATTGAGAAAATTCTGAAAGTGATTGTGCATTGAGAGTAGAACATATTGAGTCTCTAACAATTCTCTTTATGCTTCTATGAGATTGGACAAGTTCTATGTGTGGACTTGTTAAGAAGATTTGAGGTAAGTCTTTGAGAAGACTTGTGGACTGATTTTGTGTGAGCTTTTGTAGAAGCTTACAATACATATTTGGTTAAGTTCTAGAGAGGACTTATTGAGAATATTGGGACAAGTTTTGTGTGAGCTTGTTGAGCATATTTGGACAAGTTCTGTGTGAGCTTGTTGAGCAGATTTGGACAAGTTCTGAGTGGACCTATTGAGAAGATTTGGATAGGTTCTAAGTGGACCTATTGAGCAGATTTGAGCAGGTTTTGAGTGGACCTATTGAGCATATTTGAGCAAGTTTTGAGTGGACTTGTTGAGCATATTTGAGCAAGTTCTGAGTGGACCTGTTGAGAAGATTTGAGCAAGTTTTGTGTGGACTTGTTGAGAAGATTTGTGCTAGACTGACTGGACTATGTTTAGTGTAGATTTGAGTGGACTTGTTGAGCAGATTTGTGCTAGATTGACTAGACTATGTTTAGTGCAGATTTGAGTGGACTTGTTGAGAAGATTTGTGCTAGACTGACTAGACTATGTTTAGTACAGATTTGAGATAGAGCTTTGGAGGTGACAGAGTAGAGAGGATAGTAGTCTCCAGTGGATAGAGATCCATCAGCTAGGGTAGTGAGGATAGGTCTTCTGAGTGGGGACAAGAGTCTTCAGTGGAGAGAGATCCACAAGCTAGTGTAGTGGAGGCAGTAGTCTTCTAGAGGATCACCAACCAGAGTAGAGGAGAAGGAGTTCTCCTATGGATAGAGATCCACAAACCAGATTTAGGGGATCAACATCTCCTTTGGACAGAGGTCCATAAATATTGTAATTGGGAAGGATTCCCAAGAGATTATTTGAGAAATATTTAGAAGAAATATTTTCTCCATGGAGGTAGCCATATTTGGGTGAACCACGTTAAATCTGTGTCTCTATTGTGTGTGGTGATTTGTGCATTTCTTTGATTACTACTATTGATATTTCTATCTATACATTGCATAATATTGATTTGGAAAGAAAAGTAAAAAGTGCTCTTATACTGTTCACCCCCCTCTCAATATAAGCTTGTGTTCTTCAATTGGTATCAGAGCGGGTGCCTTCATAAGAGTTTAACAACTTGAAGGAAAATCTAACAAGAACACAATGGATCCTAAGGAAGTGTCCTCAAATAATTTAGCACTAGTATTTGATGGAAGTGACTATATGTATTGGAGTATGATGATGAAGATCTACCTGATGGCTCTTGGCAATGAAATTTGGGAATCAATGGAATTTGGATATGATCCCTTAATCAATCCTCCTACAGATAAGGAAGGTAAGCTTCTACAACACTATAATTCAAAAGCAATGAATGCACTTGTGAGAGGTTTGCGTAGAACAGAGTCTATGAAAGTTATGCATTGTAACACTACAAAAGAAATGTGGGATAAATTGCAAAACATATATGAAGGAGATAAAAGTGTCAAGAAAGCAAAGAGTCAAAATCTCAAAAGACAACTTGAAGAATTAAGAATGAATGAAGAGGAAAATATTAGTGCTTATCTAATTCGAATTGATGAGGTTGTTAATGATATGCGAGGACTTGGTATGAAGATTGATGAATCTGATGTTTGTGATAAAGTCTTAAGATCTCTTCCAAAAAGATTCAATGAACATATTTTTGCTATAGAAGTATCAATAGATGGTGATACTTTGACAAGAGATAAGTTGCTTGGTATGCTCACAACATTTGAGATAAGAACAAAAGATCCTATGTCCCAGAAGGAAGCAACATTCAAAGCAACCAATAAGACAAAGGGTAAGAAGTTAGAATCAAGCAATGAGTCATCCAGTGATGAAGAAGCTAATTATGGTAGAAGAAATAAAGGTTCCAGAAGATCCATAGATCTAAGATCTGTTAAGTGTTTCAATTGTGGAAAGTATGGACATTTTGCAATAGATTATCGAGAACCAAAGAACAACAATGGTGAAGAAAAATAAGATCACAGATACAAGGAATCAGAAAGATATAGGCAGGATAAGCATCAAAAGAAAGGCAAGGATGGACAAAGAAGACAAGGAAAGAAGTTCTTTCAAAGACAAAAGAGGAGCTACTATGTGGATAATGCAAGTAAGTACTCAAGTGATAGTGATGCTAGTGTTTCAGATAATGATAGAGATGAAGTTCTGTTTATGATTGAAGAAAAAGAACTAGTTAAGAAAACTCTAGTTATTCTCAAGTGTTTTAGATGTGGTAACTTTGGACATCTTGAAGATGATTGTACAAGGGATGGTTATAGCTTTAGTGATGATGAGTATGAGAATGCACTTGAAGGACCAGATGAAAATATTCTAATGGCATTAGAAGAAGAAGTAAGTGATCCTATAGAAGATAAGCCAAAAGAGAGTAAATATGTGGACAAAGGCAAACAAATAGAGGATTATTCAGAAGAGGGGGGGTATGATCCCAAGGGAAAATATATTTATCCCCCTAAACAGTAAATAAGGTAAGGAAGCAACACTCTAAACTTGAAATTCAGTTTCAAGAATGTGATGAAGAAAGAAGATTGCTTATAGAGGATTTAGAAAAATCAAAGGCTAAGGCAAAGAAGTTCAAAGATAAGTTAGAAGCAAAGATCTTGGAATGTGAGAAGTTAGCACAAGAAGTGGCACTACTAAAAGAAGATTTAGAGGACTCCAAGATCAAGATGAAAGGATTTAAAAATAGCTCAAAGAACTTGGATAAGTTCATCAAGACACAAAAGACTACATCAAGTAAAACAGGTCTTGGATTTGAACAAGTTCAAAAGAAATGGGAAGGAGAGTCAACTTCAAGTTTTGGAGGAGAAGAAACCTCAGATGAAGATACTTCAGAAGAAGATAGTGTAAAAGAAAGTGAGACATCAGAGGATGGGTTGGACAATAGAGAATTCAAAAAAAATAGGAACAATGCACAAAGAAGATACAGATGGAACAACAATCAGAATAGGAGACCAATGAGGTCAAGACAAGGAAGCTTCAATGGAAGATGCTTTTCATGTCACAAGTTTGGGCACATGGCTTCATAATGCAGGACACATGAAAGATAGGAATATGGGAATGGACAACCTTTCCATGGGTATTGCTACTCATGTAATCAGTTTGGTCACAAGGCAATGAATTGCAGGGTTCATGATAGAAGAGGATATGGCTTCACTAGGAGAAATCCTAAGACATTTGCACCTCCAAGGAATAATAACATTAAGTGTTATAAGTGCAATAATGATGGTCATACAACAAAGTGGTGTAGAGCAGACATTCCAGAGATAGGTATGAATAGGAACTTGAACATAAACAGGAATAGGAATAGGAACAGGAATATGGATATGAACAGGAATAGGAATAGGAACAAGAACATGAACATAGATAGGAATAGGAACAAGAACATGGATGTGAATAGGAATAGGAACATGAACATGGATGTGAACAGGAACAAGAATAGGAACAGGAATGATGACATGGATAGGAACATAGACATGGATAGAAATAGTCAGAGGATTCAAAAAATTTAGAAAATAAGAGAAGAGGATAAAGGTAAAGAATAATGCTTTATGGGAGTAGAAATACTCCCACCCCAGAATTAACCACCTTAATAGAAGGTGGGGGAGGGGCTAAGCTAAGAGGCTCATTCTTAGCCCCGAGCCCCAAAGGTGACCCTTTGCCATTGATGTCAAAGGGGGAGAGATATTTGAGTATAGGGGAGAGATTTGATATTTGAGAGAGCATTGAGCCAGGGGGAGCAGTGTCCCAGGGGGAGCAACATAGAAGAAGAAGTCAAGTTTTCGGTAAAAAGTTTTTGGGTTGCCATCAATGACAAAGGGGGAGATTGTTGGACATTTTGAGTCCTAAAAGTTAAAGTTGTCATTGATGTCAAGAAATGAAGTCAACATTAATATCAAGGTTTTCGTCAAGGAACAAAGTTGTCAAAGTTGTTATTTGATATCCAGGAAGAAGGCCAAAGGTCAAGAGAATCAGTGCAAAGTTAAAAAGGAGATATAATATTTTTTATAAATTATTTAAATTCAATGAGAATTTAAATTTTATAAATAAATATTATTTACACCATGGAATGCAATGTGAAGGAAGCAATAATATTATAATGGTTAAAAGGATATAATATTATAATGTTTGATATTATAATATTAAAGTGATTTGGTTAAAAGCCCAAAGTAAAATATTTAATATTTTACAATACCCAAAGATGGGCTTGGAGTTTAAAATATTCAAAGCACTTTATCAAGGTTCTAATCTTCATCGACGTCTCATGGTAATGAAAGCTTCAAAGGCACCGACGTTTTACAAAGCATGGAGGAATTTAATATAAATACCTATGCCCAAAGGGCATTGAACTTTATCCTTGCTCGATCGATTAATTTGCATACGAATTGTTTAAAGAGAAGAGCTCATGAAAAAGGGACTGCAAATTTCGTGTTTGATTTGCCAGCGAATAGAAACAAAGTGGAAGGCATCGAATGGTCGAAGGCCAACCAGGCAGCTTGGCCTAGTGGCAAGTGGGCAGGTGGTAAAATATTTGTTGGCAAGGGAGCCAACGTTCGAAACATGACGGTGTGCATTGGCAGTCGTGTTGGTTGAAGGCGCCAAAGGTGCACATTTTTGCAAAGGGGCAAAAGAGTGATACATTTTGAAGCACGTGGTGCTTCCTCCATCTCAAATGAGCGTGTAGCTCATGCGGCTGTTGGAGCCATGGCAAGGCGTACGTCATGGGCATTATTGAGGGTTCGAATCCCTCCGAAGGTAAGGTAAATATTTTGCATTAAATTTTTATTATTTGCCTAAGTTTGGAGGTATAAGGGTTGTTAGTGGAATTGTTTAGAAAGGGTGTTTGTTGGATAGTGGTGGTAGTTGAAAATTATCACTTGGAGTAATAAGGAGGTTTTTGGTTTTAATTATTTTTGATAAAGTCTTAAATTACTATATTGGCATATTGAAGGATTAAGACTTTTTGAGTATTGTTTAATTTTAATAAGGGGTTTTTTGTGTTAAAGAAGATTATTGTGAAGGTATTGAATATTATTTAAGTTGGAGTGATAAGGTGTAATTTTGATATCATTTTGTATTGTGTTTTGTTGAGGAAATTATTATCTTCTAACCCTTATTGAGATTGGAAAAGAAGTAATTGTGAGTGTGGCATATTTGTGAGATCAACTCCTTGTCAAGAAAAAAGGTATGGGCAAATTCTTTCTTGGTTGAGTTGATTGATTGGCTTACTAGAAAATAAATTTTGGAGTGAAAAGGATTTGATTAGGGTTTCCTTTTCAAAAGTGCTTGAGTTAATGCTTCAAGGTTTTCTAGAATTAAGAGTTGTGATTAAAACCTTGTTTGATAAGCATAGTTGTTGAAGCCATTGGTTGTGTGAAGAACTTGAGTTAGGGTTTTGCAAAGATCATGAGTATCATTGTTATATGAAGATTGTTTTATAAGCATTGTTGTTGAAGTGAGTTATTGTGCAAAGAACTTGAACTAGGGTTTTGAAAAGAACATGAGTATCATTGTTATGTGAGATTTGTTGTTGAGCATTGTTGGAAATATTTTGAGTTGGTTGATATATGCTTGGACTAGGGTTTGTGAGAAAGGGGAGTTTCATTAAGAAATTGGTTGAGTTGAGTTGGTTGAGCCTAGTCAAGTGGTTGTATGAAGTGATTGTTCAAGTTCCATAAAACAAACTATTCTACATTCTGATTTGAGTTGTGAAAGTGATTGAGCATTGAGTATAGAACATATTGAGTCTCTAACAATTCTCTTTATGCTTCTATGAGATTGAGAAAATTGAGAAAGTGATTGTGCATTAGAAAGTAAAAAAAAAAAAACATTGAGTATAGAACATATTGAGTCTCTAACAATTCTCTTTATGCTTCTATGAGATTGAGAAAATTGAGAAAGTGATTGTGCATTGAGAGTAGAACATATTGAGTCTCTAACAATTCTCTTTATGCTTCTATGAGATTGGACAAGTTCTATGTGTGGACTTGTTAAGCAGATTTGAGGCAAGTCTTTGAGAAGACTTGTGGACTGATTTTGTGTGAGCTTTTGTAGAAGCTTACAATACAAATTTGGTTAAGTTCTAGAGAGGACTTATTGAGCAGATTGGGACAAGTTTTGTGTGAGCTTGTTGAGCATATTTGGACAAGTTCTATGTGAGCTTGTTGAGAAGATTTGGATAGGTTTTGAGTGGACCTATTGAGTAGATTTGGACAGGTTTTGAGTGGACCTATTGAGCAGATTTGAGCAGGTTTTGAGTGGACCTATTGAGCAGATTTGAGTAGGTTATGAGTGAACCTATTGAGCAGATTTGAGCAGGTTTTGAGTGGACCTATTGAGCATATTTGAGCAAGTTATGTGTGGACTTGTTGAGCATATTTGTGCTAGACCAAATGGACTATGTTTAGTGAATATTTGAGTGGACTTGTTGAGAAGATTTGTGCTAGACCGATTAGACTATGTTTAGTGCAGATTTGAGTGGACTTGTTGAGAATATTTGTGCTAGATCGATTGGACTGTGTTTAGTATATATTTGAGATAGAGCTTTGGAGGTGATAGAGCAGAGAGGATAGTAGTCTCCAGTGGATAGAGATCCATCAGCCAGGGTAGTGAGGATAGGTCTTCTGAGTGGGGATAAGAGTCTTCAGTGGAGAGAGATCCACAAGCCAGTGCAGTGGAGGTAGTAGTCTTCTAGAGGATCACCAACCAGAGCAGAGGAGAAGGAGTTCTCCTATGGATAGAGATCCACAAACTAGATTTAGGGGATCAACATATCCTTTGGACAGAGGTCCATAAACATTGTAATTGGGAAGGATTCCCAAGAGATTATTTGAGAAATATTTAGAAGAAATATTTTCTTCGTGGAGGTAGCCATCTTTGGGTGAACCATGTTAAATTTGTGTCTCTATTGTGTGTGGTGATTTGTGCATTGCTTTGATTACTACTGTTGATATTGCTATCTATACATTGCATAATATTGATTTGAAAAGAAAAGTAAAAAGTGCTCTTATACTTTTCACCCCCCTCTCAGTATAAGCTTGTGTTCTTCAATTAGCATATGGTAGTTACCCATATTCATACCAAGAAATTAACATTGATCTAGAGTCAATGGTCTTCCCCAATGGAAGCTCATTCTAGTGAGGCCCCTTCCACTTCAGTGCTAGGTTAAGTCAGTATGTCCCTTCCTATGTCCCAAAGCCTAAACATAGGGCCCTCGAGTAGTGCCCTCATTTTAGACATAGATATTATGCATAGGGCTACCCATACCCCTATTCTTGAGACTCCTAGGAGCGAGCCACCCACACCAACAGATGGTCATGTCAAACTTTTAATCATGAACACCGTTAGGATGTACTTGAGTGTAGCTGGAATGGCTTTTCCATTACTACCACCACTTACCATTCCACCCCATACCATCCCATCATTCCATTAGGAAGTCACCTTCCCACACCCATAATAGTTTAGCCAAGCCTTTGCGAATCCACTTTTTGAGCACACTGCTACCACCATAGCCCATACCCATCCATCATCATCTAATCAACCTCTCATCATCATACCAAATCAACAAGTCATTTGCACCAACCCCATTTATGAAGCACCCATTAGTGTTGTGTCACAAATTCTTGTGTCCATTCCATCCATAGAACCCATAAGCACCATGGTCTATAACCCCCTCCTTCAGCAAAAATGCAATTCACCACCTACCCACCATCAAAATCCCATCAAACCCCCACCTTCTTCACCCAAGATCCATCTTGGGTGTTGTGCCCCCCAACTATAACCATACCCACACATCCACTCAATCACATGTATGGTGCTTCATCAACACAACACACCATAATTCCACCATCTCCTTATCAACAACCACCATTTCACTAACATACTATGCTCATTTTATAATAGTTGAGCTACAGTTGAGTCAACATCAATCTCATCAAAATAACCCACCTCAACAACCTCATCAAAATCACCCACATCAACAACCTCATCAATCTCACCCACCTCAACAACCTCATCAAACCCACCCACCTAAACAACCTCATCAAACTCACCCACCTCAATAACCTCATCAACCTCATCCACATAGCCAATCTCATCCAAATCATCAACCTCGTACTTGGACCCCTCTATCCGAGCCCATGTCAATCATATTTCAAAAAATGCAGGATGCAAAAATAATCATTTTACCTGACATATGTCATGCAGATACCAAAACACATAAACCTAGGTCATATAGGGAAGATCATTATTGTCTCTATCATCGACAAGTGGGCCATGACATCGATGATTGCAAAGCCTTTAAAAAGGTGGTCCAAGATCTTATCGACAAGGGGGTGTTTTCCATCGAAAGTCCACTCATCGCATCCAATCAAAACTCTGATAGTCAAAGTAACCATTATGGGGATACTCAAGGCATCGCACCTTCCCCATGCTCACCAAGCACAAAATATTGTGGGGATACTCAAGGTATCACACCTTCCCCATGCTCACCAGTCACCAAACAATTTGGGGATGATTAAGGTATCACACCTTCCCCATCCAAAAAAAAAGAAAAAGCTCCAAAGGGGTATCCCTTTGGTCAACTCCATTCAAAAGGCCCCAAAGGAACCTAACCCCTTTGGTCAAAACTCATCTCAAAATGCTCCAAGGGAGGCACTCCTTTGGTCAAATTAGTTCAAAAGGATCCAAGGGAACCAAAACTCCTTTGGTCACATACAATTCAAAAGGCTCCAAAGGAACCAAACCCCTTTGGTCACATTTTAGTTCAAAAACACCTAAAAAAAAATTAATAATAAATATAAAACACAAAAACATGTTCATACACATTGTATTAATAATACATCGAATTCACAATCCCACTTTCATTGCATTCACACATTCCACTTCCATTGCATTTGCATATTCGTATCATTTGCATCCATTCATGTTGCTTACCATATTAATTGTCATCCACTTAGGTTAGATAATTGTTCATTCATTGAGTCTTGTTGCCTTAATTAGGGGTACCTACGGTCTAGAATTAGTCCAATTTCACCATCTAAAACCATATCAAAACAAAAAAAAGAAAAAAAAATACTTGCAATAAAATCCCATAGCACTTCATTTCTTTGGTGGTCTTTGGTTTAAGGAATCTCTAGGTGTTTTCGGTCACTCAACCACTCCTAGTGTTTTAAGCAACCTCCAAAAAATATGTTGAATTATTTTAGGACCATTGCACATATATACACTAAGCAAATCCTGAGTATTGGGAATTGATTTCAAAAACATTCTCGAACCGAACACAATTTCATATCTTAAAAACATCTTGTGTCAAATAGGGATAACACCATACTTGGTAGGAACCTTGAAGTGAAAAGGGTCATCCTTGCTTGTCCCATTATGCAACATAGTCCATGAAAACAATGGTTTTCACTACTATCACAGTTGCTTCAAATTCAAAATATAGAGTAGTAAGGATAGGGTACAATTCTCATCACACTTAGGTTGAGAATCCAATTCCCCAAAGCTCTAATTCCTTTACATCACACACCACTAATTAATTGGGTTGTAAGGATCGTACTACATTTCTAGTTAGACGGTTAAGTAGTCATACCCAAAATTTAAGAAATCAAAAACAAAAATCATGGACTATGGAGTTAGCCTCCATCGAAGCTATAGACGCTTGACTGGCAGTGGAGTATGCTCATGCGTGGTGACATGTCTCTTTTAAAAAGAGACCTCTAACCGCTCATATGGACAAGCTAGCTTCTTGGTTCCAACCATAACAGGTTTACCCAATTTACTCAATATGAGTTAATGAACTCACTTGCACACACACTGGTTCTTGATGGTTTCGGGTCATTACCATGCTCTTGATTCGGTAAATGAATTCACTGCACACACATCTAGTCCTAGAAGAATTAGACAGTTTGAGAGAGTTTTTTCGATACACTAGGATGTTTGAGTCTTTGCAAAACAACTCTAGATCCTTTATCCCTAAGGCAAACAAAGCCATAAGCAAGTTTCCATTCCATACCACCATCATATTGCCACACATATAGCATAGTACATTTCATCCTACAAAATGTGGTCAAACCATAGTATCGTATTGGTGCCCTTGATTAAGCAATAAAGGTAAAGTTTTCTAAACAATGGTCCATAACTTCTTTGAATGACAATTAATAAGGCAAAACCATTCATTCATTTGCATACATCACCACCAATTGCATTCATTCATAAACACATTCATTTCATCACATGCACCCAAAAAAAAAAATCAAACAATCCATCATTACACATGTACATAAACAATCACAAAAACACCAACTAGGGGGAGTTCAAGGTCTTACACCTTCCCCATCAATCACATCAAACAATCAATCAAGCAACTTGAGGGGGTTCAAAGTCTCACACCTACCCCAATAATCACATTAAACATTCACATTTCAAATCATCTGCTAGGTTCAAAAGGTTGCACCCTTTTTTCAAAGGTTGCACCCTTTGCCTCACATTCACAAACACAACACATCCAATTCCATTTAGATCCTTGAGTGAACCTTGTATCTAGTGATATACTCTAGTCACCTAGTGGTTGCAGCAATTGGTTATCCATGCAATTTGGTAGGATGAGTAGATTACCATAAGGACACTTGCAATTACATAAATTCAAAAGGCTCCAAAGGAACTAAGCTCCTTTGGTCAAATTCACTTCAAAAGGCCCCAAAGGAACCAAAAATCCTTTGGTCACAATCAAACCAATAGGCTCCAAAGGAACCAAACTCCTTTGGTCACATTCTATTTAAAAAAAAAAATCTCCAAAGGAATCAAACTCCTTTGGTCACATTCAATTCAAAAGGCTCCAAAGGCACCTACCCCTTTGGTCAAATCAATCCAATAAATGCTCCATAGGTACTCAAATTCCTTTGGTAAAAAAAAAAAATCAATCATCAAAACATAAAAACACAAAAAAAAAACATATTGTGCTTCCTTTCCATTTCAGAAACCACAAAACAAAAAAAAACATTTCCATGAATCTTTTGTATTACAAAAAAAATAATGAAAAAAACACCAAAACATTCCATGCATCTTTTGTCATACAAAAAAAAAAAAACACAAAAAAATCATGCATTCTCCAAAAAAATTTAAAAAACAAAAAAAATCCAAATATATCTAAATTCCTTTGATAAAAAACAAATTCAACAGGCTCTTGAAAGAATAGAAGGGTTCTCATCTCAACTCCCTAAGAAGGCCATGAGGTTGGACTGCTCCAAGGGATAGAGGTGTACCTTTCCTTCTTCCACTTAGCCTCAAGTGATCCTCGTATACAGTAACTTATCCTATATACCTGGCGGTTGTAGTAACTAGCAATCAATGCAATTAGGTAGGATGGATAAGTTACCATAAGGCCCTTGAAAAATGATTCACCTCATACAAAAAAATGAATTGTTATCATCTCAATTCCCTAAGAAAGCCATACGGCTGGACTGCTCCAAGGGATAGAAGTGCACAATTATCAACAATGGTCGAAATCACAATTGAACAAAAACAAAAACATCCATCTCATCATATCTTCTCCATCGACTCATCGCTTGAAGGGAAAGACAAAATCAAAAAAATCGATTACATAAACAAAGTCAACACTCAAAACATTCAATTATGCAAATTACGCTCATTAAAATGAGCATCTTTTCCATGATTGGGGCAACACAAGTTGACTTTTATTTGTGACCATATTACACAACTCCCCTTCAAATTCAAATGGCTACAAAAACATTGTAAAACCCTCCAAATCATTATCTTACATAAGCATCATCATGAGTGAACCTTGTATCTAGTGAATCACCCTACATACCTAGTGGTTGCAGCGACTAGCAATCCATGCAATCCGGTAGGATGGGTAGCTCACAATAAGGAAACTTATTCACAATAATCCAACATCATCAGTTTGAAATTAAATCAGGTTGGTCCTTCAATTTTTGAGTGACCAACATTCAAGCAGATTTGTCCAAGGTTGTCATTGACGCCTACTCCGTGGGGTTACAAAACATGGAAAAGTTATACTTCATCATTTTGCATTAAGGAATTTCTAACAATCACTAGGATAAGACCCTAGGGTGATTGGTTCCTTTACTTCATAATCTTGCATTTCAATAATACCCAAATTCAAATTTACGACAACACAAGCCCACCCCAAACTTGGGGCATCCAACTTGATATTGATTTCCAACATTTGCATCTATCACATCCACCCCTTTTCATCATTCACATTTGGTCAATTGGCTCGTAGGTTTCATCCTTTACCCATTCGCCAATTGAGGGGGTAAGCAAAAAACTCAAAAATTTCAAAAATCATCCATTCTTGTGCATCGAGAAGATTTGAGTCCATTCATCCAATAAAGATAGGTGTCATTTTTTTTTGCACCGCATTGTACTTTACACAACATAGTACAAAAAGGGGTATCTATAGACACCAAAATCTAGGCATTTACAACTCACCACATAATTCTGCATAATAAAATATATATCTAGGTCTAAACTTAGGTATATTAATTCATGTACACTTCACCCACATTGCACACCACAATTCTGCATAATAATATATGCCTAAGTCTAAACTTAGGCATAAAAATCCTGCACATTATCCTATTTTCTATATTTTAATAAATCTGGAATATCCCCCTAGGATACCCTGCCTACCCACTAGAAATGTGTCCTAGTAACCTCAATACCCCACCTTGCCACATCTCATACACCCTTATCCCATTTTCCCTTCACATGGGACAACCCTTACACCTCACTCCACTTGCATCCACATAAGTGAGACACCTTGGGTGACTCACCCTAACTGCCCCCCTCATTTGGCAGCCCAAGATTACCACTTGGTAGCCTTGGCTTGCCACCTCTCATTTCCCTTCAAAATCCAAAATTTCCTATAAAAGCAACACCATTCCATCAAGTAGGGGACAAAAAAGGACATCGTTAGGCTGCTGGAATCATCGTAGGGAATCACCAACATTCATAGAGTTCGTATCATCGGGGTCTCAATCCAAATTTTAGCATTTTTGTCATCTCTGCACAACCGTACATCCATGGTTATACAGTCCCAACCACACTCCCATGGTTTCTAAAATGCACTCTCGCAGTTTCTAAACTTCACTCTCACGGTTACACAGTCACAACCGTGGGCCCGTGGCTATGCAAAAACTACCAAACGTATTTTGGACATATCTCCCTCATCCAAACTTAGATTGAGCTAAAATTTGGAGGGTAGGTTATTGACATCCCCCAAAATGTCTCCACCAATTTTTAGACCATTTGGAGCAATAGAGATTAGTAAGTTATTAATTTGTTAGCAAGGCATTTTTATTATTATTTGTATATTTTTTGTAAGCATTCCTTCAAGGGTTTTTATCTGTATTGGTTTCTAATCATGTATACAGGTGCTACTAACCTTTGTTTGACCTTCATTTATGCAGGAGGTAAGTATTTTGGGAGCTATTGAAGCTAGAGTGGTCCCCACATCCAGGATACAAAAGCCCACTCACCACTTGGATTGGAGCAAAAGAAGACCGAAGACACCCCCTTTCATTGATGCACCAAAGAAGCCTCACTTCTTTGGCCTTGTTTGTAATATCATGAAGCAAGCAAGCATTGTAATCTGACCCCTCATACTTTGGGGAAAATCATTGTAAAAGAAAAGGAGGCCAAGGCTCCTATGTATTTCAATATAAATTTAATACAAAAATTATTCCATTACAATTGCTTGTGTCTTCATTATTATTTGCTTGGTGTTGTCTTAATTTTCTTACAATACAATTATGTAAAATATTTTCACTTTTGCCTATGAGGAGAATTGATCTTTAAATATTTTATTCTAAAATTTTATGTGAGATGCCACTTGCCAACTCATCTACGTAGATTATATGCAAGAAAATGTATAAAGTCTTCTATTAACCTCTAAAAATGCACTTTTAAAAATCAAATAAAGTTGTGGCAACACCAGGTGAGCCCTCCATGTTATCTACCAACCATCTATGACCACATCCTTTGATCGACCCACACCATAATTAATGCACATACCACTATGCAAACCATAACATCAATCGCCCATGTTTGCATGGACATTTAAATAGTTGGTAGTTTATATTTAAACAACAAGATGGTGGTATCACTTTCAATGTGGGATAAATGCATTTCTTGGATGGTTGTAACATCTAATCAATCCCATCCTTAGATTAATCTATGACAACAATAATATTACAAACTCATTGTTGCTCATATTTCCACCATAGAATCCTTCCATCAACATGGTTTTATTCCAAGTAAAACCACTAAGGCATCATATTTATTCTTTTAGCATGATTTGGTGATGTATCCATCACTTTTATGGAGAAAATTATTATTACACCTCTTCCTCCACATCAATTCTAATAACGTCTCATACTCAATTATGTTATGATTAGTAAATATTTGGATGGGAGGCATGATGATCATTGCCTTGATGAAGTTGATCTTGGTTCTTGCATTAGACGTTAGTTTTTTGGTGCTACAACATCCATCATTAGTCAGATATCTCCAACACCAAAATTGAAACCTCCATCATGTCATCACTCCCAGTGTTGTTTGCTAGAACCATCCTACTAAGCATTAGATCTTCTGATCTTGTGTGTAGCAAGATCTCTCCACATGGAAAATGACATCACTCACCATTATAGAAAAATCATGACCTCTCCAAATGGTTAATGATCAATTATATTAATTATGAGTGACCAAATAAGGCTTAGCATGACAAAACAACAATCTTAAATTGTTTGTTATAACCACTATAATCACAAATATGTACATATATATTTGCATGATGAATGAAATTTAATATATTTTTTATCCAAAAAATATAAATTGAGGGGCCAAGGAGAGAAGATATTAGTGACAATAATATCTTCCCCCCATAATGAATTCTCTAGTGGGCCTCTGTAGTTGAGGCAGATCCTTTTAAATATTTCTCATCATTTGGAAGAGATCCACCTCACTTCAAGAACTCAACTTCAATCCTTTGTAGCTTTAGTAAGTAATTTTTATTCAATGTCCCTCATTTTATGACATAATTTATGTTTGGAAAGCTTTCTTATCTTTTTCACTCCATACTAGATGTTGGAACTCATAATGCTTTCCAAAAATGAATAAAAGCAAACCATACACTCAAATATTATACAAAGAATGAAAAGGATAAAAAAATAAGGATTAGGCATGATAAATAATAACTATATCCATAGATAATATTACATGACACTCTAATAGTTAAATGAGAACTATGATGGGGGTATTTATATCAATACCAAAATCCCAATTACATCATAAATTTTAACCTAACCCAAGATAACAAAAGGGCATTAGGTTAATTACAAGTCATAAGTAGGGTTTAACCATAACAAGATTAACCACTACCCATATGGATTACATAACAAAATATTATAATATAATTAATACATCGTACATTGAAATGCCCTTAGGCCTATCCAATACATTGCATAATGTCGACTCTTGGCCATGAATCAAAATGTAATTTCAACACCCCTTCATAATATGAATTGAGGGGCCAAGTAGAGAAGACATTAGTGAAAATAATATCTTCCCACCCATAATGTATGTTCAAGTGGTCCTCTGCAATTGAGGAAGATCCTTTTGAATATCCTCCATCATCTACAAGATGTCCACCTAACTTCAAGAACTCAACTTTAATCATTTACAAATTTAATAAGCAATTTTTTATTGGATGTCCCTCCCTTTACAATATCCATAAGTATTTTTTTTTCTTTGAAAACTTAGCTTGGCCCTTGAGATCCTAGGTCTTAGCCTCCTTATATTTGAATTACTTTACATGAGCCTATATTTTTGGAGTTCCACTATGATTCTACATTGCAACTTGAAAATGAACTAAGAGAGAAATAACTAGTCAAGAGTAAGAGTTTTATGATATTCTAAAAACATAGGAATTGTGCGAACCATTAGGTTCAACATCTAAAAAGAGGGTGAGATATTAGTAAGGACAATCTTAAGATATTTTGCATAATATTTCATTTTTCCTCTAGAAGATGCAATTTCTTCTCTCAAAGCCTTGAATCTCGTAATATAATCCTCAACACCATCAAACTCAACCAATTTGAGAGAAGAAAACTCTAGTTACAAGTGACTTGATTCAATAGTATCAAATTTTCCAAAAATTTCATACAATTTTAACCATACCTTGATAGGTTCATTCTCCTCTTTGATGTGAAAAATCTATTCTGGTACGAAAATAGTCCAAGAGCCTCTTCTAATTTTTGATGGTGAGTTTCATCATCAAGAATTGCTACCTTATCCTCTTGAAAAGTGTACCATTGTTACTTAATTCAGAGTAGGTCAATCATCTAAGTTGAGAAAATATTATAGTTTTATCCATTAAGGAAAGTAACAAGGGATTTATGGTCCATCTTACATAATTTGAGCCCTAACACTTTAGCAGTCCATGATTTGATGCCACTAGCATATAGAGCTAAAAAAAACATGTAATTTGAAAAAAGGTTCAATACACTTATGTATGCAACTTTTATGATCTTAAAAATATTTTTCCTAGTGGAACTCAAAAAATAAAAATCGAATGCTCAAACCTTAGGGTTTCAAGTGCTAATCCTAACCTGCTACTTGAAAATATTTTACTTGTCATTCTCCAATTTTGTTTCACTACTTGAGCTCATATTTTCTTCTTGATCATTGCTACTTGTTTCCATTTCATTGTTCAAACAATTTTGAATATATAAAATGGATTAATGTGGCATAATAGAGGGTCATGTCGGCCACCACATCAGCCACATATCAATTAAGACAATTTAAAATATTCAAGTGAACTCAGAGAGGATCAAACTCGGGTCTCCCTCAAGCTAAATGCCACATGATATCTGATGTGGTTGTGTTTGTGATGAAAACGAAAAGGGTGGCTTGCATTTTAATTTTCCAACCTCTCCATATTCAATGACTAAATATTCTAGTGCATATGGTTCAAACCCACAACCAAAGCCTACAAAGACTCTACTATTGTTTATGACATGCCACTTGATGGTGTTTAAAAGGGAAAAACCCATAGGAAGCAAACATATGCCCTTATAGTATAAAATAAGGGACATGTGCCAATGCCAATGCTAAACCACCATTCTATATCCATATATAGACAAGATTTTCCACCTACAAATGAATTGATAGTCCTTTGAGTAGATTTTGATCTATGCAACTACTAAAACCATCAGTTATAGTGACTCAAATCTACATTGTTTTGATAAAAATTCCTTTGAGTGCATCCATCTGGCCACAATAGCCATCCTACATGATAATATGGATCACTTTACCCATAAGGAAATATGACACCTCTTCCTATCATGAGACCACCAATTCCAAGCCAAGGTGCATGAAGATGCCACCCTTTGAATTTAAATTCTATTTTCCAAATCCATTGCAAGGTAGAAGCATATGAATCAAAGGACTCAAAGTCCTTTCAACATCCAATCCCTTGGATCTTAGCTTATGTAAATGATCTCTATAAGAACAATGGAAATTCTATGAAAATTTTGGATAAGTGGATAAAAATAGAAAGTATCATTTTTTTCCTCTTATGCAAAAAGAGTGAATGAGATAAAAAAGAAAAATCATTCTTTGGTTTGGAAGAAAAAATAGAGGCATTGAACAATGTTCTTGCATGACCAAGTGAAATAGCTCCATATCTACTATAATACCATGTTGGAATTCACAATTATTTCTAGAAATGAATAGAAGAAAACCATACACTCAAATATTACATAAATAATGAAAAGAACAAGAAAGAGAAGGATTTGATGTGCACATGTAGGCACTGTTGATAATTTTGTCACATTGCACAATGGGGTAGAAAAAAATATAATTTTTTGTAAAGTATTTCTTTCAATTTCATGAATTTGTTCCCTTGCTTTTAGAAACAACATTTTCAAGTGTTGCAGCAATTTTGGCTTTCCCTGCCATTCCCCTTGTACATAAAATGAAGATGAAGGAGCTTCGTTGACGAACAAGCTAAAAAAGATAGCCTCAAGGAAAGAAATGAAGGATGAAAACTACTTCGGGCCCGAAGTCCTTCAAACAACTACTTCAGGCGAAAATCTTGCGAAGCGGCATTGCCGAAGAAGGAATTCAAAGAAGGCATAAAAAGAGCTTCACACCCGAAGCAATTCCAGCAGCTACTTCGGGTGAAAGTTTTGCGAAGCGGCATTTCAAGAGAATAGCTTCGCCGAAGAAAGATCACGGTCCGAGTTTGCTAAGGCAAGTAAGAAAACTACTTTGGGCCCGAAGCACTTCAAAAGCTACTTCGGCCAAAAAACTTGCGAAGCGGAAGTCGAAGGAGCGCAGCATTGAAAAATACTTCACCAAGAAATCGCCGAAGCACCTACTTTGGGCCTTCCCTCCAGCGAACCATTTCTACTTCGGGCCCGAAGTCCCTCAAACAGCTACTTTGGGCGAGAATTTTGTGAAGCGGTGTTGCCGAAGAAAAATACAAGGGAAGAAGAATGAAAACTACTTCACACCCGAAGCATTTCAAAAGGTTACTTCGGGAAAGAAACTTGTGAAGTGGGATTTGAAGGAGTGCAACGTTGAAAATACTTCGCCAAAAAACCGCCGAAGCACCCACTTCGGGCCTCCCCACCAATGAACCATTTCTACTTCACCAAAAGTCATTGCGAAGCATCACGCTCGGCAAACCTTCGTGCGAAGTACTTTCACCCGAAGTGGAAGCAAGTCAAAGCATTTTTGAAGGCAAGAATGCGCTTCGGCCAAAATCCTCCCGAACCACAATTTTGAAAGAAGATCACGATGAAGCATTTTAACAGTTCATCAGTGAAGCAGTTTTGGCACGTCTCTCCAGTGAAGCAGCGAGAAGTGAAGAGCCCATCTTGCGAAGGAAATATGCTTCGGAACCCACCATCCCCGAAGCATTTTTGTGAAGCTCCACCATGCAAAGTACAAATCAAGAAGGAGGATCTGCTTCGACACAAGTCCATTGCGAAGTGGAGTTGCGGATGAAAATTCAGCGAAGCACTTCAAGGGCACATGCTCCAAGTCGAGTATTTTCTCGAGGTGATCAAGTGCCTCATAAATGCATTTTTACGTGCCCGATAAGCTCGTTGCTCATTTTTAGCAATTGGAAATGAAGTATCAATCCTAGAAGAAGAGCCCGATGAGCATGGCGGCCACTCGAGCATTGTACCCAGAAGCCAAGGATGCTCAGACGACTCATTAATGCTTGTTTCCATGGCTGACCCGGTCGTAGTTGCCAGTTTTGGTAACAGATTTGAGAGCTCAGTCATGAGGGCTGCGAAGGGCCAACTTCTCAGGTTTTGAGGATGTACTCCTCCATTTTGTACAATTATGGCTCAGAGGGTCGGGTCCTCTATAAAAACCCAGGCATTGTAATGTAAAAAGGGGGGGAACTTTTTGCTAGAAAGCTGTTGTAACTTGAATCCCTGTATTTAATACTAAAGTTCTTTGGGCTTGATTTCTCTCTTGTATGCTGCCTTCTGCGTTTATTTCTTTCATCCTTCTCCATTTGCATACTGTAATTCTGAATCTTGGATTTAGGTATGTGATTGGGGACTGAACCCTAAAATTTTCATGAAGGATACATAGGGGAGGAAAACACCATATTAGTTTTCTTGTATGCCGCCTGTGGGTAGTGTTTCTGTTATATTCACTTTTTCCTAATCGTCGTTACTCTGAACTCTGAATTTTGACGAAAAGGGAGGGAGAATCCTGGAACTCGTCCAGAGGATACATAGGAGGATTAATATCATGTTCATTTCGTTATTCTTGGTGTTCTTTGTTGCTATTTCAAGCTATTGGCTAGCGATCGTGCTTCCAGTTCTTTCCCACCATTAAACTACTGAGATTTCTTCCCTACTCTTTTATTTCTTCCCTACACCCTTACTCTATTTATCTCTTTCCTGCACCCTTATCTTAAACATCAAAGTAGTTTAGTATAGGAGCCGGCATTTCTCCAGAGATTGGCATGAGGGGCATCTCTTCCCTTCGGCCTTTCAATGTTGGTCCAGGTCTAGGGTGCATACACTTACCCAAATCCTTTCCTGGGTAGATTTGATGACCAACAATTTTTGGCATGCCCGATGGGACCCGATCAGTCTCACCTTATGAGTAGTAGTGAGAACCGATGCTCTCATTACCAAAAGACTCTTAGCATCTAGCGACTCTGTTTACCCAAGAATATTTAAGTCGTAAAGACTGGTATCGAAGTCTATGCCTTCATGCAAACAAGATGGAGAGTTAGGAATAGAGGAGAGGAAACTGAGTTCTTTGAGCTAGATATTGATGCCTTTGGGGAATGATCTAGGTTAGTTACCCCTGAATCTCTATTACGAGGAACATCCTCGCAAGAGGCCACTGTTGATGAACAAGGCCTAACTTTTGATAGCATAACGGCTAGCTTTCCTCCTAATCCTCCCAACTCATCGAAGCATCCTAGTGCCTCCATTCCTATTGGTCGTCCTATTAGCAATCAAGGAGGAGCTTCGAGAATTCTTGTTTCTCAAAATCCAAGAGTAAATATGGCACAACAACAACAAAAAACAACAACAAATGTAGCAACAACCACCGCCCAGATTATTCCCAGCATGGAATTCTTCGAGACCGCTAAATCTAGCGGGACAAGGGCAAGTGCCGCCTACTACTATAAAGAAGATCCCAACGTTCGATGGAACTAGGAAGACTGCTCTGGAGCACATCCAGGACATAGTTTCTCTGGCGGTGATCCATGACATCACAAAAGAGCGGGTTATGGTAAAGCTTTTGGTTCTATCTCTTAGAGGAAAACTCCTCTACTGGTATAGATCTTTACCACCCGATACTATTATGGGATGGGACCAGTTAGCCGGATAGTTGATGCAAAGCTTCAATGAGTCCACCGATCTGACCTCTCTCCTACACCAGTTCACAATGATCCAGAGACATCCACAAGAAGAGATCATAGAATTCAATGTTAGGTTCGCTCGAACCTGGCAAAGAATACCAGTTGGACTTTGGCCAACTGATGAAGCTGCAGCGTACTATTTCCTTCGGGCGTTCAATCTCGATATCAGCATCATGGTGAGGTATTCGAATATCAATACCTTCCCAGAGTTATATGAGTTAGCCCAAAAAGCAGAGATGGATCTAATAGCTATGGGTAAGCTTCCCCAAAGGATGTCGATGCCTATACTCCCTGATTTCCATCAATCCTAGTATGCGAGCGTAGCCGCTTTGCAGATATCTGCAACCCCTACATACCCGATCTCATCTTGGAACCCGAATCCCATTGTATCCCAAATCACTGCTCCATAGATTCATTTTCCCACTTTTTTGACTCCATAGCCCATGGTCACTTCGGCATTCCCTGTACTGCCAGCACCACTTCAACACCCCGCCCTACCTCCAATACCAACAATGGCTCCATTACCACCTATTCCTAAAACCGATGACATGCAAGCCAAAATACTACAAGAAGTTTAGTCCCTGAACTCCACAGTGCAGACCCTATCTAATGACATGACCATTATGAAGAAGAAGCAAGCACAACAAGAGTTTCTATCGAGAAGATCTTATCCTACACCTGTGCTTACTAAAGATCAAGCGGTCCAGCAAGGAAGAGCTTCGACAAGAAATGTTGCAATAGATGAAGCCCCGAGCACTTTCGATTATATACATTGGTGCTCCACGTGTAATGACCCTCATGAAGAGAATACCTGCATGCTGCACCAACACTATGTACAAATGCTGGCGAGCAGTAGTCATGGTGGTCAAGTCAATGTCATCAGGCAATTGGATCAAAACCTGGTAATCGATGAAGAAGAGCCAGTTGCAATCCTTACCAAAGGAGGAAAGAAGTCGATAGAGGTAGATGCTACTCAAATGGCTCCCTTAAAGGTGCATGCTCATCATGAGAAAGGACAACAACCTCCTCCAGCCTCGAACGAAGCTCGACAGCCTACACCAGTCAAAGAGAAGGCCCAATAGGCCCTTGCAAATCCATCGCAGGTGGAAACTAAGGAACAGGCTAGAGAGAAGCTCAAGTTTCCTTCACTGACCAAGCGACAAAGGGTCGAAGCTATGGAATAGTATCACACCAAATATGAGCCGAGAAAGGAACCTGAGGTGCCTAATTCCCTGGTGTACAACATTGTAGATGAGCTGAAGAGGATTCCAACCAAAATCAGTCTGTACGATGCACTGCAACTACCTGGACAAGTGGACCTATTGCAAGAATCATTGAAGATAACCAAAGCAAGAAAGGCAGCACCACTTGCCCTAGTGCAGACCCTGTCCACATCCATTACGGGGAAGAATAGGCCACCACCATTCTACATGTCTCTATAGATGGAGGGGTATGTTGTACATAACTGTATGATTGACTCTGGGGCCGTGACAACAGTCATGCCCAAGGCAGTGTGCGAAGAGATAGGGATGGAATATACGTGAAGCAGTCACGGCATGCTATAGTTGGATGGTACTCCTATGAAAACTATAGGAGTGATTAAAGATATTCCTATTCGACTACACAAAATGCCTCAGATCACGGTTATACAAGAGGTGGTAGTCGTTGACCTTGAGCCCTACTTCAGTATGTGCTTGTCGAGAGAATTTACGATGAAGCTAGGAGGGTATCTATCTATGGATTACTCGCACTTGGAGATTCCATTCAAAGGAAAGAAGATAAAAATCTACAATGAGAAGCCTTCCACCTTCCTCGTAGAAAGAATGTCCGAAGGGGAGAGCAGCGATCCTGTGCACGTGATAGTGGAAGGGATAGAGCAAGTGGACCTGGTCGAGGAATCCCTCGCACAGTTAAGTTGTGAAGATGAGTTTTCATTAGCAGACTTTAATGCCATGATAGAAATCGAGATGGGATGTTATGCCATCGCCAATCCTGAGAAACACATCAAGTCAGAAGATAAGGTCTTCACCCAAGGATTATGGAAATTATTCTTTGATGGTGCCCAATGCAAAAATGGTGTCGGGGCGGGGATTCTTTTAGTATCACCTTCTGGAGAGCAGAAGGAGTATTGTTACCGGTTGGTGTGGAGTTGCACCAACAATGCAGCAGAATATGAAGCATTATGCCTAGGACTCAAGAAAGCAGAAAGGTTGGGCATAAAGCATCTCCAAATCTTTGGAGATTCTGAATTGGTATGCAATCAAGTCACAAACAAGTGCACTTCAAAGAAGCACTATCTCAAGTCATACCATAACAGGGTATGGGACTTGTTTGACCAGTACAAATCTCTCAATCTATAGTCTATTCCAAGAGAAAAGAACCGACATGCCGATGTTTTAGCATCTATCATAGCCAAGTATTCTCCAACAGAAGACATGGTGCATAAGCCCAAAGCTGTGAGGATGATTTATAGGCCCTCTATCCCAGACAGAGATCTGCATTGGCAAGTTTTTGACAGTGATGAGTAGATTGTGAATTTTATGATTCAAGAAGTAGCCACAGTTGAGAGCAGAAGCCCTGATGATGAGGAATATGAAGGGCTAGTTCAATTGAAGAATAATCATGTTCCCAAGGGATTAATTACTCTTGAAAGCCTCTTTGATCAGAATGATCAAGCAGTTTCTCACAGGATCAAAGTCAATGCAAAGCAGTATCAAGATTTAGAACTTGAACCTGGGAAAGCAATAAAAGTTGGGACAGATTGCACTTCGAAAGAGCTAGAATAGATCCGATCTCTGTGTAGAAGGTATCCCAACACAGTGGCTTGGTCTTATCAAGATCTGAAGGGATATGATCGGCAACTGATCCAGCATACAATTGAGTTGCAGGAAGGGATCAAACCTTTCTGACAGAAGCAAAGGCTTGTCAATCCAAAGATCGAGGTCTTGATGAAGGCCAAACTCCTAAAGATGCTCGAGGCAAAGATAATTTATCCCATCAAACATTCTTCTTGGGTAGCGAATCTAGTCCCAGTTAGAAAGAAGAATGGAGATATACGATTGTGCATGGATTTTTGCAACTTGAACCAGGCTTCTCTCAGAGATCACTACCCTCTCCCGTAGATCGATCAGATCTTACATTCGATGGCTGGGGCTCAACGCTTCTCCCTACTCGATGGTTTCTTTGGATATAATCAAATCTGGGTCAGGGATGAAGACCAACATAAAACCACGTTCATGACCAAGTGGGGCACATTTGCTTACCAGCGAATGCCATTCGGCCTTTCGAATGTGGGAGCCACTTTTCAGAGGGCAATGGATTTAGCTTTTGGTGAGCTCTTGAATAAGGTTATTGTTATCTATCTAGATGACATGACCGTCTTCTCCCAAAGAAGGGAGGATCACCCCTTACACTTACAACATATTTTCAAAAAATGTCGAGAGTTTGGCATTTCAATCAATCCAAAGAAATCCATATTCGCAGTCAACGAAGGGAAGTTGTTGGGACATGCGATATCAGAGAAGGGTCTCACTGTAGATCCTGATAGATCTGAGGCTCTAATGAAGCTCCCACTCCCAGTAGACAAGAAAGGACTTCAATATTTCTTTGGCCAGATCAACTTCATGAGGAAGTTTGTTCCAGATTTTGCCCAGGTCATCAAGCCAATGTCCGAACTTTTGAAGAAAGGTGCAGAATTCATCTGGATGAAGGAGAGAAAAGAAGCATTCAAAGAAATAAAATCCTGAATTGCTCAAGCACCGGTCTTGACCAACCCTGATTATAATCGGGACTTCATCCTATATGCTATAGGAGAACCCGAGAGCTATGCTGCAGTCCTGACACAAAAGGGGGAAGATGGCAAAGAGCGCCCCATCGCATTTCTAAGCCAAGTGATAAACCCTCATGAAGAAAAATATAATTTCATAGAAATGCAGGTGCATGTAGTAATGAAGTCTCTTAGGAAATTCAAGCAATTCATCTCCCAAAGTCGGGTTACAGTCTTTGTCATTCACCCTGATGTGTGCAATTTCATCATCCAAGGAGAATTGGGTAGTAAAAGAGCCGGTTGGGTCAGCAAGATACAAGAATTCGACATCGAGATCAAACCTACAAAACTGGTTCATGGTCATGCATTGTGTCAAGAACTGGCGAAGAGCGTGGCGACCGAAGCTACAAAATCTCAGTGGGATGACTCGCCAGCAGAAGAATGCTTCACAAACCAGGAAGAGGACGAGAAATACTGGGTCAGTGAAATAGTCGAATACTTCAACACCGGTAGATGTCCTTCACATCTAAATGCTTCATAGTGAAGGCATTTTAGGATGCGGTCCTCCCGATATACCTTGCACCCCGAAGGCCTATTTTTTAGAAACATTGATGGCGTCCTTCTTAGGTGTATAAAAGATGATGATAAAAGGAGAGTCCTGGGAGAATTTCATTTAGGATTATCTGGAGGTCACTTTGCAGGAAGGACAATGGCATTAAAGATCATCAAGGTGGGTTATTATTGGCCTACACTCTTCGTTGATGCCTTCGCAGTTTGTCGCAAATGTGAGCAGTGTCAGAAGTTCATCGGCCGAAGCAGAAATGCTTCAATGCCTCTCCAACCGATACAAGTAGAAATGCCCTTTCAACAATGGGGGCTGGATTTCATAGGGGTCATATCGTCGAACTCCTCCGTTGGGCATAAGTTCATCCTGACCACAACTGATTACTTTACCAGATGGGCCGAAGTAGTTCCCACGAAGAATGCAGATCAGGAGACCGTCATCGCTTTCCTAGAGGGATTGATCACCCGGTTCGGCATTCCAGAAGCAATCATCACGGACAATGGTCCCGGCTTCATAGGCGCCAAAATCAATGGGTTCCTTTACAAATATGGGATATATCATAAAGTATCCTCCAACTACTATCCATAGGGCAACGGATTGGCAGAATCCACCAACAAGACCTTGTTAAAGGTGCTGAGAAAGCTCATAGAGATGAACAAAAGGACTTGGCATCTCCTTCTAGATCGTGCCTTGTGGGCCGATCGAATTTCTGTCAAGAAGTCAATCAAGACTTCACCTTATGCCCTGGTCTACGGCAAGGAGGCCATATTACCTACCCATGTAGAGATCCCTGCATTGCAGCTATTAGAAGGAGAAGGAGTTAATCCTATGGAAAACAGACTGGCTCAGATGTTACAGCTAGAGGAAGATCGCGAGAAAGCCTATCAGAACTTCGCTAAGCATACTCAAGTCACCTACGATTGGTTTAAGAAGAAATCATTTGATCACACATTCAAAGTGGGAGATCTGGTATGGAAGTGGGACTCTTGGAAGGCCAAGCCTGGGAATCATGACAAGCTGGATGCTTTCTGGGATGGGCCATTTGAAATAGTAAAGGTGAACTCGGCCAACTCTTTCATCCTCAAGAATGTAGATGGCCAGGTATTACCAATTTTTGTCAATGGTCTTCATCTGAAGACTTTTCATCGCTGAGGCAAAAAAAACAAAAAATAAAAAATAAAATAAAATATGTGTATCAAGTTTTACTTTTGTATGTAAAATTGTATCCTTGTATATACTCTGTTCCAATATTACAGGGAGGATAAGTATCACACCACCGCAGTGACAAATTCTAGCTTCACTGGACCTAGCAAGGATCTCCTTCGGGGATTTTGTGTGCGAAGTAACTGATGTAAAATGCTTCGCAAAAGGAGTATGAGCGAAGCAGTTTTCAAAGAAAATCCAGCGAACCATTTTCCAAGAGGAACAAACTTTGGAAAATTTTAGTGCGAAGCAACTGATGCGAGATGCTTCGCAGTGAAGCACTTTGGCTTCCAAAAGGTCTTTGGAAGACCGAAGGCATTATCAAAAGGGAAAAGTAGGAATGAAAGAGCTTCACACCCGAAGCATTTCAAAAGGCGACTTCAGGCAGAAGTTTTGCGAAGCAGTTTTCAAAGAAGACAAGCTTCGGTGTGCAGCCTTCACGAAACAAAGTGGCAGCATGGCGAGGAAGAACTACTTTGGGCCCGAAGCATTGAAAAATAGCCCGCACCAAAGGTTCGCCATGAAGCATTTTCAATGTTGATTTCAACTTCGCCGAATCGGGAGCATTTAAAACGTGTCTTGGGGGACACGTCGACGACAACCTAGGGGAGTTCGAAGTGGATGAATTTAATGCAAAGGTGGCAGAGTGCATCCTGAGAGGATTTAGTTAAGAGAAAAGCTCACGCCCAGGTACGAGGTGGCAGTAGGTTGCGTTTCCAATGCAAGGCATAATCATCGAAGCGCGTGGCCCCGCGTACTATGCCACCATAGAGCCAATCAAAGGGCACGACAACTTCCTCCATTCGAGGTGTAAATTTAATTTTGGTAGGTGCCATAAATTTAGGTGGTTGCATTTTAAGGCTATAAAATGTGAGGCCCTAGCAGAGAGAAGGTTATTCATCCATCAGTTCATGCAAGACTAAGAGCCTTCGGTTACTTTGCAATTCTCCTACCCTTTGCATTGAAGACCTTTGCATCAAAGCCCTCTATATCAAGGACTCTACCGCCACCATTTTCACAATGGGAAAGAAAAACTCTAAGGAGAAAGGAAAGGAACCAGAAGTAATAGGCCCCAAAAAAACAAAGAAGGGCAAGGAAGAGAAAAGGCATACACCTAAGAAGATCAATCTCACCCCTCGCCCAGAAAAGCAGTTGATGGAAGAAAGAGAGGACTCTAAAGAGGAACAACTTGAAGAACCACCAATTTATGGGTGGGAGAAAATTAGAGACACAGAGCTCTCAAAGGGTGTGGCTGACCTCCGATGCACTATTGAATTTATGACAAGAAGACTCACCCCAGAGAATAAGAGAGCTACTGCATATTATTCTCAGATTTACTGGTATTTGACCCTGCCTGCTCACCACTATCTTGAATTAATCTGTGCTATCGTGCAAAACTACCAGCTTGCCTCTAGGAAAGTGTTGGATGTTGCGGGCCATAAGTTGTTTTCAATTTTGAAGGAATATGTGCAAGTAGCCTTCGCGCCACAACAAGGTCCACCCAAGGGCTATTTTGTTCGCAACGTCATTCTGAGCGAACAGATGGAGAGGTTCACTTCCAACAACTACATATTGAAATTTTTGCGTGAGAACCTCAAAAGCGGGCTCCCTTCAAGCAAGCTACCCCAAATGCCCTTACCCTTGGTAGCCTTCAAGAACATCGATATTTTTTCTATCATTGCATGGGTTGTAGGCCTATCGACAGATGCTTCGATGCAACCCTGGCAGGTGTCTTTGGCCGAATGTATTTTGAGAGGGGAATTCTATGCCCCTGATGCTTCAAGACCAAACACCAACCCAATTTTATTCGATTGGGTAGAATGGGTGGCCCAAACCTTGCATACGCGGCTCACCAGCATGAAGAATTCGATGACGGGCCAGTACTTCGCACCCTGTTCTTTCCTTGTTTGGTTGTTTTTCTACCATGTACATAAGCAATTCCCCCACATTGCCATTTATTCGAGTGGCAAGGATGGAAATCCTCTGCTTGTGTACCAGTGGACTCCCCTCCTATTGAGGACAAAGTCTTATTATTATTTTAATCAACAATTCTTGGGACCTGCTATGCATTTGTTGAGGGGTTCTTGCCCTCGGGTGCCCCTCAGTTTGAGAGATAGAATAGTAATGGAGAAGAAAGGAGACATCTTTCAATTAACACAGGGACTGGTGATTCACCTATTCAGCTTCATAGGGAAACCCTTCCTGTTGCCTGTCTTCCCCTCTGAGTACCAGTTCGCATTGGAGGTCGCTCGGTAGAGCGATGTAACAAACACCGTCTACGACCATGGTTGGAAATGGGCACATACCTATGACTTCCCCTTCAAGATGGGGGTAATCAAAGTATTTGCCTTGAAGTAGAACGTATTCCTGGAGGAAAATCTTGCCAATTTTGGCCTACTCCAAATTCCTCAACAATGGCTCTATGATCCCTTGGGAGTGATGAGGGATCATCTAAAATTCAAGAATTTTCATATCTGCCCCCACCCTAAAATTGTGGAGCAAAGAAATAATACCAATGGGAAGGATCTAGAGTGGCATGTAGAAAGGATGAGGACATTGCCTCCCTCACATGAATTTTACCCAATGGAGATCGAGTTTGACCCGGACCAGCATCCTTTCCCATCTCCAAACTCCACATTTTGGAGAAAGGTGAAAGATGATTTGAAAGAAGAATTGAAGAATTGGGGTGAGGAAAAACTTTGGGAGTGGTGGATAATGAGAGTCCATCGCCAAAAGATGAATTCCTATGGACTCTTGACAACTGATAAGGACTTCACAGTTGTTTACGAAGCCAATGTTGGGACTTGGAAGCCCATATCCTTCATCGACTTTGTTCCTCCAGCTACCCCAGGATCGGGTGAAAGCCCAAGAGGAGCTGACGATACCTCAGAGCAAGAAGAAGAGGAAGAAGCCGAAGCTACACCAGAGGCACTACCACAGGGACCATCGAAAGGCCACGACACAAGTGTCGAAGAGTCGGAACAACCATTGGAGAGGAAGAAAAGAAAGAGGCAAGAGAAAATTCAAGTGCCTCCGAGCCACCCAAAGTGACCCCGCACAAAGCTCCCAAGTGCTCCTGTCAGAAAATCTGCATCAGGCCCGACCAAAGAAAATGTTGAAGATGCGGAGCCACCAAGTGCAAAGATAGTCCCAAGTATAGATATCATTGATGTAGAGGAACTCCTCCAACAAGAGGGAGACCCCGAAGTAGAAGTCATGGAAGTCGGGAGTGTCGAAGTCCAAAAAGAGCAAGAGCCTATTACACAAGAAGTCACCACGATCGCTCTACCAGAAGGGCATGCAGGTACGCACTCTCCACCCTTTGCCTTGGTCTCTCACATGTCCACTGTGGTCCCGGCCAAAGATTCTCATCAGTATCACTCTCCCTCACAAAGTCAATCACCTCTTCATGCTTTTCCCCTTGCCACCGATCCCGTTAGCCCCACTCCACTCGAGTCATCAGGTCGGGACAAGTTTGTTGACACTACTTCGCCCACCTATGCCACCATTCCCTTAGTTCATAGGTAGGGAGAAGATAGTACCCCAATTTCGAGCCCCATTCCTTGCTCCCCTGTCACACACAGCATAGTTCCTCTCACTGAAGCTCCTGCTACACCCGTCGTCGAACCTACTGGTGAGGCATCCCTTGTTCATTCCTTATACTTGTTCACCCCTTTGGCTGGAGATCCAGCCTCATTTGAATCAGAAATGTCCTTAATTAAGGAACGCCCTCTAGCCGAGAAGCTACTCCTAGCTCGGCAAAACACAAAAAAAATACTGAAGGAGGCGAGGAAGAAGAGAGGGCGCTCTCTGGCTTAGATTGAAAAATGCACTGTCTTCGATTTGAAGGCTGGGAAGTTGCATAAGGTAAAAAATATCCCCAAGGTCCAGAAGCCCCTGGATGAAATGACTCTAGTGGACTACGACTACCAAGATAAATCCAAGGACCTGGAGCATTTGAATGTTGATAATGAATCTGAATCCATGCACGTCAGGATCAAAACTTTTTGAGCGCATGCGAACATCGCTAATCAGTGCAGGTTTGAAGCAGAGAACGCCAACATCAAGTTGGAAGAAGAGTTAGCTAGAATCTACTCCAAGCTGGAGGATTCAGAAAAGCAATGTGAGCAGATAAAGAAAGAAGCAGACGCTCTAAAACGACAAATAAGACAACTGCAGAATGCAACCAAAAGTCAAAGCCAAATATAGGCCGAAGCTGATCTGAGGGCCAAAGAGTTTGAAAGCAAGATCTTGCAGTTGCAGCAACAATTACATGAAAAAGAAATCCTGGAGCTATTTGATAGAGGTAGAATCAAAGAAATCCACTCGCACTTGCTCAAGAATTTTAGGTCTCGGGCCTCCAGTGCCCTATCAATTTTAACCTATATCACCGAAGCACAACGTGCCACTGCCGAAGGAGGGCCAATCATAGATGAGGTCACTCAGAAAGCTAGAGGCCGACTCAAATTAGCCTTTGATGTCCAAAGCATGAAATATCAGGACTTGTAGGTTGCTGCAATGAGTCGGACGGCTAGAGATTGGTCCATGGCCCAAGCCACAGTTCGCACCTTCTTTTCAAAGGTGAGGAAGGCACAAAAGGTGAAGGACCTCTTGGACGTGTTTGAGAATGAGCAGCGCGCATCGCTAGGCTATTTCTAGGATCTCTCTTCCTTAGGTTTCTCGAGCTTCACGGATGATGATGGGAACCTTCTGACCAAGGAAGAGCTTAAGCCTGCATGGCTTCATTTTGAAGGTGACGTCTCAGAGATAGACGAATGGGTAGAGCCGATAATAGAAGGGTAGGTCATAGATTTCATTCTGAGACACTGCAAGATTGTAGCCTACCTGAACGATCTATACATCAGAGCCAAACATGCTGATATCGGGTAGATTGATCGGTTTTATGTTTTGGTTAAGGCATTGCAAGATCAAGAGCCTTTATCGAAGGGTTATTGGGCTCATGTCAACCGAACCATGAAGCGCATCCGCGATCGCCTTGCCCCATCACCGCAGTAGGAAGTCACACCAGAGGAAGCAGAAGAAGGAGAAGAAGAAGAAGAATAGGTTGTGGAAGCACCCCAGGAGATAGAAAAAGGAGAAGGGTCTGGAGGTAACTTTGGCCCAATGGATCAAGGCTGAGGGTTCTCCCATCGAGACGAGCTCGTTGCCCCGCGAGCCACCAAGAATGTTGACAATTTTGTCACATTGCACAATGGGGTAGAAAAAATCAAATTTTTTGTAAAGTATTTCTTTCAATTTCATGAATTTGTTCCCTTGCTTTTAGAAACAACATTTTCAAGTGTTGCACCAATTTTGGATTCCCCTGCCATTCCCCTTGTATAGAAAATGAAGATGAAGGAGCTTCACTGACAAACAAGCTAAAAAAGATAGCCTCAAGGAAAGAAATGAAGGATGAAAACTACTTCGGGCCCGAAGTCCTTCAAACAACTACTTCGGGCGAAAATCTTGCGAAGCGGCGTTGCCGAAGAAGGAATTCAAAGAAGGCGTAAAAAGAGCTTCACACCCGAAGCAATTCCAGCAGCTACTTCGGGTCAAAGTTTTGCGAAGCGAAATTTCAAGAGAATAGCTTCACCGAAGAAATATCGTGGTCCGAGTTTGCTAAGGCAAGTAAGAAAACTACTTCGGGCCCGAAGCACCTACTTCGGGCCTTCCCTCCAGCGAACCATTTCTACTTCGGGCCCGAAGTCCCTCAAACAGCTACTTCGGGCAAGAATTTTGCGAAGCGGTGTTGCCGAAGAAAAATACAAGGGAAGAAGAATGAAAACTACTTCGCACCCGAAGCATTTCAAAAGGTTACTTCGGGAAAGAAACTTGCAAAGCGGGATTTGAAGGAGCGCAACATTGAAAATACTTCATCGAAAAATCGTCGAAGCACCCACTTCGGGCCTCCCCACCAGCGAACCATTTCTACTTCGCCAAAAGTCGTTGCGAAGCATCTTCTTCGGCAAACCTTCGTGCGAAGTACTTTCACCCAAAGTGGAAGTAGTCAAAGCATTTTTGAAGGTAAGAATGCGCTTCGGCCAAAATCCTCCTAAACCACAATTTTGAAAGAAGATCATGACGAAGCATTTTAACAGTTCATCAACGAAGCAGTTTTGGCACGTCTCTCCAGCGAAGCAGCGAGAAGTGAAGAGCCCATCTTGCGAAGGAAATATGCTTTGGCACCCACCATACCCGAAGCAATTTTGTGAAGCTCCACCATGCAAAGTACAAATCAAGAAGGAGGATCTGCTTCGGCACAAGTCCATTGCGAAGCGGAGTTGCGGATGAAAATTCAGCGAAGCGCTTCAAGGGCACGTGCTCCAAGTCGAGTATTTTCCTGAGGCGATCAAGTGCCTCATAAATGCATT
The DNA here is from genome assembly GCA_028583015.1 of Wollemia nobilis. NCBI lineage: Eukaryota > Viridiplantae > Streptophyta > Pinopsida > Araucariales > Araucariaceae > Wollemia > Wollemia nobilis. The sequence continues at coordinate 41,447 of JAQPPZ010003698.1, forward strand.
TTTTCATGCCCGATAAGCTCATTGCTCATTTTTAGCAATTGGAAATGAAGTATCAATCCCAGAAGAAGAGCCCGATGAGCATGGTGGCCACTCGAGCACTGTACCCAAAAGCCAAGGATGCTCAGATGACTCATTAATGCTTGTTTCCATGGCTGACACGGTCGCAGTTGCCAGTTTTGATAATAGATTTGAGAGCTCAGTCACGAGGGCTGCGAAGGGCCGACTTCTCAGGTTTCGAGGATGTACTCCTCCATTTTGTACAATTATGGCTCAGAGGGTCGGGTCCTCTATAAAAACCTAGGCATTGTAATGTAAAAGGGGGGGAACTTTCTGCTAGAAAGTTGCTATAACTTGAATCCTTGTATTTAATACTAAAGTTCTTTGGGCTTGATTTCTCTCTTGTATGCTACCTTCTGTGTTTATTTCTTTCATCCTTCTCCATTTGCATACTGTAATTCTAAATCCTAGATTTAGGTATGTGATTGGGGACTAAACCCTAAAATTTTCACGAAGGATATATAGGGGAGGAAAACACCATATTAGTTTTCTTGTATGCCGCCTGTGGGTAGTGTTTCTATTATATTCACTTATCCTAATCGTCATTACTCTAAAATATGAATTTCGACAAAAAGGGAGGGAGAATCCTGGAACTCGTCCATAGGATACATGGGAGGATTAATATCATGTTCATTTCGTTATTCTTGGTGTTATTTGCTGCTCTTTCAAGCTATTGGCTAGCGATCATGCTTCCAGTTCTTTCCCACCATTAAACTACTGAGATTTCTTCCCTTACTCTGTTTATCTCTTTCCTGCACCCTTATCTTAAACATCAAAGTAGTTTAGTATAGGATCCGACCTTTCTCCAAAGATTGGCACAAGGGGCATCTCTTCCCTTTGGCCTTTCAATGTTGGTCCAGGTCTAGGGCGCATACACTTACCCAAATCCTTTCCTGGGCAGATTTGATGACCAAGGCACTATAAATAATCATTATGTTTATAGATAATATTACACAACACTGATAATTCAATATGTGTGAGGGGGTATTTATAGCAATATAAAAACCCTAATTATATCATAAATTTTAATCTAAACCTACATAACAAGAGGGATTCGAGCTAATTATAAGTCATAAGTTTTTATCATAACAATGTTAACCATGGTCCATAGGGCTTACATAGTAAAATATTATAAAATGATTAATATATTATATATTGAAACACCCTTAGGCATATCTAATACATCACACATTATCAATTCTTGACCATATTTCAATTATAATTTCAACACTAAAGTCACATCATTTTTCAACATTTTGGTGATGGGTCTAACTAATTGTACAAAATTAGTTATGAACTTAGCAATAAACTACATTTAACCTAGGAAGGACCAAATTCCATTGATAAAAGTGGATATGGGAAGGTCTTGGATGGATTTTATCGTATCAATATCTATGGATAGAACATATTTTGACACCACATATTCTAATAGTTTACCTTCTTGGACCATGAAAATGGAATTTTTAAGGTTAAGTGAGATACCAAATTCCCTACATCTTTGGAAGATAGACTCTAGGAGTTCAAATTGCTTATTCCTTCCTTTTGGAAAATAATTAAATCATTAAGTTATGTGAGAATGATCTTACTTATAGATCTTGCAAAGGTGATGCCCATAGCTTTTAAGAAGATTCCCCCTATATTTAACAACCCAAAAAGAATCCGTTAATAAGTAAAGGTTCCCCATTTAATGGTAAAAGTTATTTTGTTTTGATCATCATCCTTGATCTAAAGCTAGATATACCTTAAGAAACCATCTAGAAGTGACAACATCTATGACCTTGCTACTTTTTGGTAAATTTGGTCTATGATAGGTAGGGGATAGTGGTCTTTTGATGATGTGTTGTTCAAATTTCTAAAATTGACACAATTTGATATCACCATTATTTTTCAAACTAGTATGTGGTGGGCCGTCTAGGTGGAGTGCTTGATCATGAAAATGATCTATGCTTGTAGGAATTTCAAGAGTTACTTCTTCATATCTACCTCAATTTTAGGATTCATTGGCCTTTATTTATATTAGAAAGGCTTTGCACTAGGCTCTAATTCAAGGGTATATTCTATGATACTTCTATCATACACATTCAAATCCTCATAGGACTAGATGATAATATCCTTGCATTTCCTCATGGATCCTTGAATATAGAGATTTCTTCCTTAATGCACTCTTTACCAAGCAACAAGTTCTTTCCTTCAATGATATTAATAGATAGATAGGAAAAGTCTTTCACTTGATGCTAGATTTATTTGCACTCTCATTTGGATTAAAAAAACTTTCTAGAGGGATTAACCCTTTCAACAACTAATTGGTTTTAAGTTGAATTACCCCATATTTTATGTTATCTGTGTATTCATTTTTCTTCAACTTGATGGGCTTCTTTAATGAGGAATTTGATGATTTGCTCATTGTTATTAAATATTTTCTAATGATCAAAATGATCAAGAATTGCTAGCCTAAATACCATCTCTAAATATTTTAATTTATTCTAGATATTAGTAGTGGGATCAAATTTAACTACCATCGATGTTAACTCATGCTTTGGTATTTAATTCCCAACAAATTACCTTGATATCATAAGTATTGAAGATCTCTAGAAAATCCAATACTCGATGCGTGTATGACTTTAGATATCTGTTCTTGGGGGTGCATTAAGACTTTAAGCTAATTTATTATTTTTTTTTTTTGGTAAGTAAGAGAATATTATAATTAACACCGGGTTTTAACTGGTTGACCCAAAACCATTTTACAAAATAGGGTCCACTGACCAACTGGACAAAGGCCAAGCCCTAAAAGTTTAAGCTGACAACAAAAATGGCCAAGACCTACTCTTCCATTAGAATACGGCCAAACTAAACTATGGAAGCCTAATATTATGGCCATCGAGAAAAGAAAGACGCAAAAAAGAACTAACAAAGACAAAAACTAATCATGCAAGCACCATGCGGAGTAGCTTGTGCCCATATAAAAATAATAGAATATGGTCAAAAAAAAAAAAAAAAAAACATCCCATAGAATGGACGGCCAAGAGGCCAAGCGAGTCTTCCTTGTAGTCCTCATCTAACTTCTTATCATCGTTCTTGCCATCATATTTAGATTTTGCCTTTGACTCCTTGTGCCCACAGGCTGCTGGCTATAAAACGAGAAGATTTAAGGAATCACACAAATCAACAAGTTGCACCGATGAGGCCGAGACGGACTCTTCAAGCTGGTTGATACTTGTTGGAGGTGATGAAATTGTCATCTTCTCCAAGACTATTATGGTGGGGTCTGGTGCCTCATTGTCAGGGATCTCCAACACTTTGTTATTTCTTGCTAGGGCCTTTTTGCGACATCGAATCCAAACACACCTTGGGAAATACTTGAGGCCAAAGCAGATTTTTCCCATGCATGAATTTGTAGATAAAAAACCTATATCAGTGCCCCACCAGCTGCAAAAAACACTAGTCACATGAACAAAAAAAACAAATATGACAAAATCCATTATAAGGTTCAAATTTTTTTTTTTTAAAAATGCCCCCATTTTCTGTCATTGATCCACTTTGAGCCTTCCAATCTAAAGTTTTTCATTATCTATCACCATTGAGACTGCATGAGGAAGATTTTCAGTCCACGTGATCAAATTTGCTGCTACAATGCCTTCATTTGCCGACCTATCGAGCTGCCATGTTTGCTTCCGGAAGGTATGCAAAATTATGGCCTCGAGTCGATCATGAATTAGAGCCCTTGCTTCATGGATGTAGTCATCAAATCTCCAAGGAGCTCTCTTAGTGTTCTTTAGAAGATTTATAATAATAAGAGAATCACCTTCCACCAACGAGTTTCCCTGGATAATTCTACTGCCACCTTGAGGCTCCTCCAAAGCTGCCCTTGCTTGAGCCACATTGTTAGTTTGAGCTCCAAGATGTTCTGCAAAAGCTACAAGCACCTCACCCTTGTGGTCTCTAAGTAAGCCACCAGCCTGACTTCACACAGGTTGCCCCTAGATGCCCCATCAAAATTTAACTTAATCCACCCTAGGGGGGGTGGGGTCCATGTGATCATGGTTCTAGGACAGGCTTGAGGATGATTGAGGCCATCGGTGAGAGGTAAGTTTAATGGCTGGCCTAATGAAGCTTCAAAAGGATTTGGAGGTCTAGATCTCTGCGAGGCACTAAACAAGTATTCTCATTAGCATATGCTAAAATTTTTGACGAGACGAGAGGATGAGTGAGAAACCTTATCCAAGAAGGCCCGACGATTCCTTTCCAACCATATACGCCACAAGTAGTGATGAAGGCGGATCTTCCACATATACCTAAGACGCCTATTCAAAAATGGGGAAGGCCCCTGGACAAATAAGTCAAAAATGGACTGAGGATGGACCCAATAAATATGAAACACTTGTAACGAGACCTAACAAGATTGAGACGAGAAAAATTACAATACGAGAAACAAATGATCAATAGACTCCCACTCAGACATACAAAGATAACACCTATTAACAACAATCACACCTCTTTTTATTAAGTTATCCATGGTGAGGATCTTATTTTGGATGGCCTGCCATGCAAAAAACCCAACCTTTGGAACAATGCTTTTGGGCCAAACTTCCAAGTGAGGGAAAGTAGGTTCATCATTATCAATAAGCATCGAGATAAGCGGTCTTGACGAGAAAATTCCCCATTGTCCGAAGCTTCCCGGATAAGTCTGGTCCTCAAGAATGCCGAGAAGGGAGTAAAGACTGTTTTAATTCATTCTCCTGTATTATTGATGCCCCTGGTAGATCATTATTCATTATTGGCTTCCATACCCTTCTATTGTTTGACAAAGTAATAAAATCTGCAACTTTGGTACCAAAAACTTCAATTGTCCAAGCTCTAAGGGTTGAAATGATGGGGTCTGCGGAGAGGGGATAGTCCTTTAACCATTTGTGGTCCCAAAAATCAATGTTTCTTCCATTTCCCAGTTTCCAACGTAGCCCTTTGCTTAGCAAGTTTTTAGTTTGAAGGATTGATTTCCAAAAAATTGATCCCCTGGGAGGAAAGGAATAACTTAAGAATTCAATTTCTTGCAAATACTTTCTTCTGATTATAGTAATCCATTATGCATTTGCATTTGTCAAAAGACGCCATGCTTGTTTGGCCAGGAGGGCCATGTTTAAATGTTGTATTCTCCTTAGCCCAATACCTCCAAACTCCCTTGGTTTGCAAACCCTATCCCAGGACACCAAGTGAAAGCGCTGCTTAGATTCAGAACCAGTCCATAGGAACCTCTTTTGGATCTGTTCAATTTTAGTGTAGACACTTGTAGGAGCTTTAAAAATAGAGAGAAAATAGACGGGGGATGCTTTGAATGGAAAACTTGGTGAGAAGCTGCCTTGCCGGCTTGAGATAACAAATTCCCTTTCCATCCGACCGACTTCCTCTGAATTCTTTCAATTACATTAGTCCACATGGAATCGGTAGCTCTGCCTGTAAATAAAGGAAGGCCTAGGTATGTGGATGGAAGAGTAGACACCGAGCATCCAAGAATCCTAGCAATCTTAATCCGCCTACGAATGGGAGTGTTAAAGAAATAAATTTTACTCTTTGAAAAATTTACCTTTTGCCCCATGACATCCTCATATAGCTCTAGAATATGTTTTATGACCTTAGCCTCAAAAAGCGATGCAAGAGTTAACAACAAAGTATCATCCACAAAGTTGTTCATGTGTAGCTGCTGTGTTTGTGATGATGCTTTAATTCTGAAATAAGACCAATATTACGGGCAGCTTTGATTGTCCTCCCAAGGGCTTCGACCACAATGATAAACAACATGGGAGAGATAGGGTCACCTTGCCTTAGGCCCCTTTTACTTTGAAAGTATCCAGCGGGAGCACCATTAACAAGGATCGAAAACCAAGGTTTCATAAAACATCCTTCCAAAAGCTTGATCCATTCATGATGAAAACCAAATTTCCGAAGAATGGCGAGAGACAAAACTCCGGTTTATGCGGTCATAAGCCTTGTTCATATCCGGCTTGAGAGCAAAAGCGGGTTTTTAGTACTGGACTACCGAATGGAGGGCTTCATGAGCTGTTATGACCCCATCAAGGATGGACCTTCCGAGGACTGAACTGCCTTGACAAACATCAATAAACATAGGAAGGATCTTCCTCATTCTATTTGCAATTGCCTTGGTCAAAATTTTATAAACAACATTACAAAGGCTAATAGGTCTAAAATCCATCATAGATCTAGGAGTAGGAATCTTTGGGATTAAAGCAATAAAAGTGGAGTTAAAACTTCTTGGAATATGCTTTGTGGACTGAAATTCCTTGATAGTAGCACATACATCAAAACCTACAATATCCCAAAAAGCACAGAAAAAAGCGAGGTGAAAACCCGTACGGACACTGGAGATTTATCGGGGTTCATTGAGAAGAGGGCCTCTTTGATTTCTTCATCCGTGAAAGGCTTAATTAACTTCCCATTCAAGTCATCAAAAATTAAATGAGGAATATGGTAAAGCATTGATTACGAAGCTAAGGCGGAAGCTGAAATGTTCTTCTCCTAAAAGATTACGAAAATAGGAAAGCTGCTTCATTTACGATTTCATTAGGACTAGAAAGGAGTGATCCATCATCTCTAACAAGTTCTTTAATTCTATTGTGGCTTGTTCCTTAAGGTAGATGCATGAAAAAATCTTGTATTGGCATCACCTTCTTTTAGCCGAGGTAGCTCTAGACTTTTGCCGCCAAAAAGTCTCCTCGCGAGCTAGAACATTATGGTACTCGGCAAGGGATTTCTTTTCATCTGCACTGTAGGGAAGAGTGCGGCAATCCCTCTTCAAGTTTTTTCTCAATGGTTGATAACCTTTCGAGAGATGGCTTTCTTGTTTTCAAAAATATTTCCAAAAATTTCCTTATTCCGAGATCCTTAGATTTTCTTTCACCACTTTAAGTTTACGTGCTAATCCGAATGAAGGCACATCACGACAAGAATGCTGCCACCATCGAGAAATTTTGTCTACGAGATCAGGGTGGTGCATCCACATAGATTCAAACCTAAAAGGCCTTTTGAATTTTGGAGTCTCTTCAATTTCAAGTAAAATCGGGTTGTGGTCAGACCCAATGCGAGGCAAGGACAACAGATTTGCATCCCCAAAAGATTGTATTGCTTCCTGTGACAAAAAAAACCTATCAAGCTTTTCCATTATAAGTTGATTTCCAAACCTCCTATTGCTCCAAGTAAATTTAGCATTTTTTAATTTGACATCCAATAAATTGTTGTTGTTGATGAAATCTTGAAAGTCCTCCATACTTCTTCTTTGGAATTCCTACTCCCCCTTTTTTATCAGAGGGGTAAAGAGGGGTATTAAAGTCCCCCGCCACTATCCATGGGATATCCTGAAAAGCTTCCTTGAAATGACTGAGTAAATTCCATATATCAGCTCTCCCAGATATAGAATTAGGGGCGTACACATTTGTTAATATCCAAGAAAGGTCATTAACCTTATCCTTAAAAATAATGCTCATTACCCTTTCCCCCAATTGAATAACCTTGCCTTCCACCTTCCCTGGATTCCAGATACAAAGAAGACCACATGAGGTTCCATTGGCTTTGCAAAAAATTGCTTCTCCATTTTCCAGGATATTGAGGGCAATTTTTCTAGACAAAACTTCATCGACTTTAGTTTCTTGCAAAATAAGAATAGTGGGATCAAAATCTCTTCTTAAATATTTGACTAACCATTTTTTAGGAAGGCCATTGAGCCCCCTTACATTCCGGGATATGATCTTCATTTGGAACTTTTAAAGTTTTTTTCCTCTTCCCCTGCCTTGGACTTGAGGGGGCTTAAGAATTTTGTTTTCTTCAAAGGGAAGATTTCCGGTTGGTGGAAAGCAGAGTAGTCCGAATTCCATTAGCTATCTCATCTTGGACCTCTTCTTTCCATTCTTTGGGCATTTGACTTTCTTCCCTTTTTTTTCTCACCTCCACGGTCAATCATGGGGGATTTCATTGAGCTTCTAGTCTGTTTCGGGCTAAATTTGGTTTGGGTGACATGTTGGATAACAGTACTGGAAACCCCTTCTCTGGATTGGGACAAAGACAAAGGTGAAAAATGTCGCTTGGAAGGGCTGATTAACTCTGAAAGCACTTTTTCTCTTTCTCGGACAGAAAAGGACTCATCATTAGGGCATTCTTTATGGCCAACAGGAGGAGGATTGGAAGGTCCAGATTTGGTTGGGGAGTCAAGGTAAGCAGGGAGACCAAGAATTATATCCTCAACATTAGACCCTTCATTCTGATTTTCCTCTGTAATTATTTGGTTTTCAGCCAAAATGTTAAATTTATTTAGATTCTCGAAAGGAGAGCATACCTTTTGTTGGTCAGTTTGTGATGTAGCAATTTGCTTGTCCTTACCATTGTCCATGTGAAGCTCAGCCTCATTCTCCATTTGTCCCAAACCGAGAGGCCTTTGCCTTTTCAACATTTGGATCTTTAACCACTGTACATTCCTGTGTATTTGCCATTATTTATGAAAGACTGCCGCTTGGAATCATTATTCCTAGGAAGGGTTTCTTTGGCTTCTCAAAAAAGAGCATTGTCCTTTGAGATGGCCTTGAATATTACGATCAGAGCAAAATGCTGGTCTATTTTCATATTCGATGACCTGTAATCTTGTTATATTTCCATATTCTAACTCCACATGAGTAGGAAGCTCGGATTCTAGGTTTGCATTTACACAAATCCTAGCATGCGTCATTATGGTGCGTGCAAGGGTTGGATTATCAATGGCCACCAATTCCCCTATGGTCTTGGCAATACCATGAAGAAAATACTCATGCCACCAATGAAACGGGAGATTTGGGAGACGGACCCAAATGGGGGCAAAGTTTATGCTCTGCTTTTACGGGTCAAAATCCTCGGCCCATCTCCTAAGAAAAAGACTTCTTCGGCCCAAGAACCAAGGTCCTCCTGTTAGAATACGACTAGCATCTTCACTATTGTTAAGGCGTACCGCAAAAACCCCCTTGATAATGCAATAATCTCCATGTGTCCAGAAGTCTTCCACTTCAAGGATGCCCATCGTCGAATCGTTTCAATATCCGGCCTGCCCCCTATGAATTTGCCTACCGAGAGAAAAATTTTCCATCGATATAAAGTCTGCCATTACGCTTTCGAGGCACGGATACCTTACTGCCCATTGGGAGTGAGAGGTGGTAAAGAATGTAAGGAAACCCTATTGCCACCTTTAAGGGCATGTGCAAAAGACTTATTGCCCTCGGAATTCTTGATGTGGGCCTTCTTATCAAAAATAATATCAGGGGGTTCGTGTCCCTCTAATTTTTTAAAACCCTCGGTGTCCTTGTCACTTGTCCACTGCTCTTCCTCGGTTGCTTGGAACCTTGCTTGTTCCCTCCTTGAGCCTCACAGCTTCCAGGGGTTTGGAAACCCTGTTTCCCACCTCCAACAGAATGAAAAACATGTTTGCAAAAATTGCACCTGCCTCTGCTCCCGCTTTGCTCCATTCCTACTTTAAGCTAATTTATGATCACTATGGAGTTGGAAAATATTTTAAGATTTTTAACTCCCATCTTTTGGATTTCCTCAAACTAGTGAATAGTGCTTTGTATTAGAACATATTATTAGTGTAATTGAACAACAATCTATATGTAAAATTAATTTGTGTACTCTATGGATTTGTAAATTAGATACATGCATCTCCTCTATTTCTAGTTCTTGTGTCATGAAAGTACATTACCCATGCTTTGTCTAACCCTTATGCCTATTGGCTAGTTCAATCTGAGATAGATGATTCTTCTGATAGCAGGTAGTTCCCTAGCTTAGTTTCCTTAAATTTTACCTCTGGATTCTCATCATCTTGAACCACACTAATAATCATGTATATATCAGACATCTAATCATTCTTCAATATTTTTTCATTCATAAATTTAGACAATTCATTCCAGTTCACCACTCTAGTTTTTTCTAAGTTGTGCAACAAGTAATTTCATGGAGGATTATTCTCAATTTGGATCATATTTCCATCTTGTGGTACCTTCATGTGGGTATAGTATATTTCCAATTACCCATCACCAAATAACTTACACATCCATTCTCTTGTTAACAACATGCTAAAATATAGGGGAAGGTTGACTACTATTACCTCTTTGACTACCGTCAACTTTAGATGTTTTACTATAGTCATGATAAAATAATTTAGAACCCCTATAACATTCACCCTAATGCCTTCCATCTAAATTGAATGCCTAGTAGTATTTGTATAGGGCAATCCCATTTCTTTATAGATAAATTTTGGGATCACTATTATAACTACCCTCAATTGACTATGCAATTTTTTAAGAAGTAATTTTCAATATTTAGAGTCACATAGAAATGAGGAGGTGTTGGGGCATTCAATATATATATCACATTGACCTAATTATCAAATGGATCTTTTATTGTTATTAAGTTCTATTGTTTAGTTGGACTAGTTTTAATAGACTTAGGCTATCTATTTTTGGTATAACTCATTTCTTATTCCTTGGGATATTTTTGGAGTAGGTCCCTTTGACTAGGAAAGGCTAGTGCCTCTAGCATGCTAATCTAGTAGGGGTCTTCTTCATTGCTTCTATGATATTGGACCTTCTGAGAGATATTTTTGCCCGATTATGAAAATACACTCACAGTTAGAATCCTGTTAAGCAACCCTCTCTTGCAAAGAAATAATTAGCTTTCTCCAAGGTTTTGTTTGTTTAATATTTAAAATGTACTTGTATGCTTATAAAAGTATGAAAATATTATTGTAATGCCTCAGAGGTGCAAGTTACTGTTAACAAGAGGCCTATGATTTGATATTTGATTTATACTGTGAAATGCTATTGTTCATGAAATTCATTCTCAAAATGTAATATTAATAATTAAATATTGCCAATAATAAAATTTATAAAGTGAAAATATTTAATTTAACCTTATAAAAATATTTTAATTAAATTTATCCAAATAATTAATGTTTGAAATTGTATAGTTATTATTTGGAAATTTAATTAATTGAAATTCTAATGTTTATTTCAGAATGTGCAATGTTGAGAGTTTGATAAAATGAAATAGACATTTACCCTAATATAAGATTAAAAACTTTATATTAAAACTTAGGGTTTTGATTTTTTCGTGAATGAAATAAAATAAAATGAAAAAGCTTAGGGTTAGGAAAATAAATAAAAAAATGAAACAAGAATGAAATGCAGGTTACAGAAACTTTAGAACTCCATCCAAAAATTGTAAACAAAAATATTTCTGAAATAAAACCTAATTTAATTCAACCAGAATTAACATAATTCAAATTAAATTAGATGCAATATTCAAGGAAATAATTCAATATATTCAATCATTATAAAGTGAAAACACCATCCACATTCATATTTTTCATTGTAATAAAATGATTATATCATAAATAAGATTTGACAATAATATTTTTCTCAAGAATACCTTTGTCCATCCAAAATGAAGCCTTCTCTGACAAGCAACCTAGGAGGAAACTTTTGGCAAATCCTTCTTCAATCATTCTCTTTCGCTTCTCCAAAATATTCTTACCACAATATTTGAGTATTCAAATGTATTTATAATTATAATTTTCAGTTTTGTTCAGTTTTCAATTCGTTCAAGGGTACAACTATCTTAAACCGAATTCAATAACCATTTCGTGTAACTGCATATTCATTCTTATTTTACATTTTGTCTTTATCAAGAGACATGTTAAAGAATAAATCGTGTATACATTTCTTTTTTCACTTTAGAAAAATATATTTAAATTTTTAGAAAAAGAATAACCACAACTCTAGTAAACCCTATATACAACAATTCTTACACCAAGAACCAAAACATCTCCTTGGGCCACTCCAAAAAACTTGCATTTTTCAATGCTTCCAAAAATCATGAGTGTGAAATCCATGACTTTCACCAATGCTTCCAACAATCATGAGTGTGAAATCCATGACTTTCACCTTCACATGAAGATATATAAAATCAAAGGACAAATAAACTTCCTTCTTTAAATCATAACAACTTGCTTTTGTTGCAGGCTAGGAAACTTATCGTGATCCGCCACCATCCCTTCCATTTGGATAAAATAAAACTTAATCCAGTATCATTTAGAACTTTCAACTCTAGATATGCTCCACCATATAATTCAACTAAAAGATATGATATATTTTATGATGAAATCCATACTATGATAAACATTATCAATCTTCTTCACCGTGAGCTTCTTTTGTTAGTACACACCACCAATGCCTTTCTTTGCAGATAGTAAATATTTTACTTTATTATCTTTAGCGGTATATTTAAGATATGTAAAATATTTTTTATCACTTGTGTTACTATTATCTTTCTATTTTACTCTATTGTAGATACTATGGTTACTTTGGTGATCATTCCACCAAGATTAATTAAAACAAATTATCTGTCGATACATTGAGCTATTCATTAAAGTTTGTGATGATCACACTAGCGTCAAAATAAACTAACAACCATTGTAGACAAACATTTCACTACCTCCCTTGAATATGAAGTAAAATAATAGCCATGTCTCCTTTAAACTGCAGACACCCAATCTCAATGGGATTTTACTGGTTGCGCCTATTGTACCATAAATACAATTTTTCCACCTGCAAACCATTTTGAACAAGTTTCACTCCATTTACAAAATTGCATGACAATAAAAAAGTTGAAATTTAAGCTTATTTTACCCCTAGAATTGTTGAAATGTGTCACTACTACCTGTACATGTCTAATACTGCGTCTCATAGGTTTACATTTTCTGAAACTACGAATGCCTTTGCAAACATCCAAATAATATGATAAAGCAAAACAAAAGTAAGCCCATTTCTCTCCCTCTTCTATAGCACCAGGTGTAAATTCCAATATCATATACTCCTCCTTTAATCTGATGTCATAATTGTTATAGTGCCTCTTTCACCATGAGAAACTTCTCCAACAATCGCCCACTCTATGCATATCATTTCAAGGTATGCACTATAGATGATATATCTTGCTTATATCCACATTGACCATAATAATGGAGATATTTCACAACATCCACAATGTCATTAGTTATTTTTGATAAATTTTAACTACTACACCTACATTTTGCCATAAAATGTGCATCACTACCTTGACGAAAGTTGACATTCATTCTCTTAGGCACCGACACATTTTTTTTCTTTCCTTTATGATATGAATGATGGAAACATGAACTGTTGGATGTATTTTATGAATGTTAAAATACATTGCTCAGGTGATGATTGTTGATTAACAAAGGAGGCTTTTTTACCATCAGTTTAGGTGGATAAATTTTGTATTTACTACTTTTTATTTTCTTTTATTTCATCTAGACATTGCTCCACTACCGGTCATGCATCTATAGCCTCGGTAAATATTATCTAGACCCTTTTGATTGATTTAGTTTTTCTTTATTTTTCCTTGCTTTTTGTATCAAACATTGTATTACTTTGTAAAATTTACCTGCCACCTAGGTTAGAGAACGATTAAGGTAAAAGATAGAGTATATTAGATTTTTTCCTTAATCTGCAAAACCAGAATGACTTTATCTTTCAAAATTTCAAATAATACCTTTTAATGTGATGTGATACATGTGAATCTTCAAGAGAATGTTTCATTGTTCCAAAATATCATTATCTTAGTCCAAAATCATAAGGATAATTACTAAACAATCTTATTCCCATTTTCCTTAATTTCATCTATTTTCAAAATAGGCAATATATCCTACATGACAAAGGAACAAGTACCAACAAATAAACCAACTGTTTATTGCAATTACAAACACTACCTTTATGAGAGGAACCAACACCAAAATATTATGCAAAAATGAAAACATGAATCAAAATCCAAAATTTAGCATAAGCCTATATTATTGAAATAAACAATGGAAACAAACAAAAATTTCACAATGAAAACCAAGAAAATAACCAAACAAGTGATGACTAACAAACTCATAAAACAATGAGTTATATACAAGCAAAAACCTACAAAACCAAACACTATATACATGAGATGAATATATACAAATGATGAATGAATTCACTGTTTCATGGGTGAAAATAATGCTTGAGAAATCACCCATTAAAAGGTAAAGGGATGTCTTCTCCAGTCAAAGTTTTCAAATAAAATGTGCTTTCACCAAGAATTTCAGCAATTTGATAAGGTCCCAACCAAAGATTGTCAAATTTATTATGTTCACCTTTCTTCTCATGAGACTTATCCCATAAAAAACCAAGTTAGAAATCCTAAATGCCTTGATTTTAGCCCTCTTGTCAAACCATATTTTAACAATGTCTTAATGTTTACTAAAGTGAAGTAAATCATCTTGTCTTTTTCATCTAATCTCCTGAGGTGAGTAAGACGAGCTTCAATCTTATCATTAGTCTCTAGGTAATCCTTCATAAATTGAAAAGTTTGAAATTTTAAATTTGAAGGAAAAATGGGCTCTTGACCATACACTAAATTATAAAGAGATGTTCCAATATATTCTTTAGTCCTTATTCTATCTACCCATAATGCAAACTTCAACTTATTATGCCAATCACGAGGGTTCATTTCTAGCAATTTCTTTATTATAGACAAAAATTTCTTATTTGTAGATTCTACTAATCCATTACCTTGTGGATAATAAATAGAAGAAAACTTGATGCTCACCTTGTTGTCGTAAGCCCAATTTGAAAAATGAAGTGAAGTAAAAATAGAGCCATTATCACTAACAATAGAGTTAGGCATTCCAAACCTAGTAACAATGTACTCTTCTAAAAATTGAATCACAACTTTCATAGTGCAGTTTTTAGTGGGTATTACCTCGGTCCACCTAGTACAATAATTAGTAGAAGTAAGAATGTACTTGTAACTAGCAGAAGAATTTGGGTTTATCACCCCTACAAAATCTAACCTCCATTGAGCAAATGGTCTTGATTAAACTACAAGCTACAATGGCATGGAAGCATTTCTCTTTCTATTAGCTACAATTTGACAAATATGACAAGCACGTACATGGGCATAGGTATTTTTGAAAATATGAGACCAATATTAACTAGACCTCAAGATCTAGTGGGCAGTGGTATTTGGAGAACCATACCTTGTTCTATAATTACCATAAAACTCACTTAAGATTTGAGCAAACTCATCCTTATTTAGGCATCTAAGAAATATTTATTCATGATTCCTTCTATACAATACACCTGCTTTTATCATAAAATTTGCACATTTTAGTTGCAAAGCTCTTCGTTGTGTAGAATTAAAATGAGCAAGACACTTACCATTCAAGAGAAAATATACAATATCAGTATACCATTCATCATTTGTGATGTCATTGACAGAATATTGTTGACAATGAATCTAAGGATCTATTTCAGCAAGGGCTTTCATCAAGCCTTTCCCTCGAACAAGTTTCATTGATTGAACCTCGAGATAAAATTCTTGTAAAGTGGAGATCCATTTTCCTCTTTTATCTCATAATTCATTCTGCAATAACATGGTTTTTACTATAGGATTATGTACAATAGAAAATACTCTACTATGTAAAATATAATGCCTAAAATTTTTAACATTTTTAAACAAGGCATGCATTTGTTTATCAAAAATTGAATACTTCAATTGTGCATATTTTAAAGGTGAACTCATGAAAGCAATAGGATTCTTGGAGTTACCTTCATTCTTTTGAGTCAAAACACTGGAAAAAGAGTACTTAGAAGCAAAAGAATAAATGAAAAATGACTTTTTGTAACTAGGACTTACCAAAATAGGAGCATTTGAAATGGTATCCTTAAAATTTTGAAAAGCAGCTTTAGCCTCACAAGTCCATTGATATTAGTATTATTTTTAAGCATATCATTTAGAGGTTTAACAATTTCAGCAAATCTAGAAATAAACTTTCTAACAAAATTGATTTTTATAAAGGAAGATCTAAGTTCCTTTTTACTTCCTGGAAAAGGTATTTTTTGGATTGCATTTATTCTTTCAGGATCAATAGAAATACCATCTTTTGATATAACATGTCCTAATAATTTTCCTTCAGTTAATCCAAAAATGCTTTTTTTAGGATTTAGGGAAATTTTGTTTTCTCTACATTTTTGAAGTACCTTTCTCAAATCACTAACATGATAAACTATATTTTTTGAGAAAACAGGTATATCATCAACATAAACAACAATACACTTACCAATCAAATATTTGAATGCATAATCCATGGCATGCTAAAATGTGGCACCTGCATTGAGTAAACCGAATGGCATTCTCCTATATGTAAAAGTTCCCCAATTTGTTGTGAAATCAGTCTTCATCCTATCATTTGGGTCAATGACAATCTGATTGTATCCCGAATAGCCATCAAGGAAGGACATCATTTTAGATCCATTAACCATCTGTAAAATGTGATCAATATACATTAAAATATAGTTATCTTTTTGTGACGCTTTGTTGAGATTTCTAAAATCAATACACAATCGAATTTCTCCAGTTTTCTTCCTAACTGGAACAATATTTGCTACCCATGTTTAATATCTAATAGGAAATATAATTTTTGCATCCAAAAGCTTTTTAAATTTCTTTTCTATGAGGGGCTCCAACAATAGGTTGACCGGTCTCTATTTTTTTCTGAATGGTTTTACATCAAGCTTTAATGGAATGGTATGAGTTATGATGTTTTGATTGTAATTTTTAAGATCTTCATAACTCCATGCATTAACATCTTTATAATATTTTAATGCATACATAATTTATTCCTTTTCAACATGTTTACAAGCTTTTTTTATGAGTATATTATGTGGATCTTCATCATTACCAATATTGAAAGTATCATAGGCATCTTTTGGAAGTGAAATCTTATCACACTTTTTAATTTTATAACCAATATCAAAAAGTATTTCAAGTGAGATCGTACATTTAGGGATTGAATTTACTTTAGTTGTTACCTCATTATCTTTGTCTTCGTCTTCTTATAACCTTTAATTTCATCAATTACTTGATTTTCAAAAATCCCTGAGTTAGTTACAAAACTGAAGATATGTCTATCACTTTCAAATACCTGTAAGTTATTCACATTGTCAGGTATAGAAGGACAAGAAATCAAATCAATTGAAAAAAATTTCAATCTTCTATTATCAATAGGGTTGAGCATATCTGCTACAATTGCTAACAAATTTGCTATATGTTTCTTCTTTCTAGAAACTAATGAAATGTTTTTTTTGAAAATTTTGAAAAAACTTGTATTAAAACAAAGATCAATTACAATTTGGGAAGAGACACTTCCCAGCCGAAATCAGAGAGAACACATGCTTACAATAGTAAAAGAAGATTTGCAATGGAGCCAAATCTCTTGAACCAATAACTAGCTAACAGAGGGATCGGTTTGGTCTGTTGATGCAACTTGTCGCGATATCGCGACACTCTTTCCGTCTTCTCCTTTGGCCGCGAAAATGCAACATGTCACGATATCGCGACACTTTTCTCCTCTGGCCGCAAAAATGCAACATGTCACGATATCGCGACACTTTTCTCCTTTGGCCGTGAAAATGCAACATGTCACGAAATCGTGACACTTTTCTCCTTTGGCCGCGAAAATGCAACATGTCGCGATATCGTGACACTTTTTCTCACTTGGCCGTGATGTTGCAACATGTCACGAAATCGTGACACTTTTCTCCTTTGCCGCGATGAATCAACATGTCATGAAATCGTGACACTTTTTCTCTTGGTCACGATGAAGCAACATGTCACGAAATCGTGACACTTTTCTCCCTTGGCCATGATGAAGCAACATGTCGCGATATCGTGACACTTTTTCTCCTTTGGCCGCGATGAAGCAACATGTCACGATATCGTGACACTTTTTCTCCTTTGGCCGCGATGATGCAACATGTCACGATATCGTGACACCTTTTCTCTCTTGCCACGATGAGCAACATGTCACGATATCGCGACACCTTTTCTCTCTTGGTCGCGATGAAGCAACATGTCACGATATCGCGACACTTTTTCTCCTTTGGCCGCGATGATGCAACATGTCGCGATATCGTGACACTTTTTCTCCTTTGGCCATGACGATGCAACATGTCACGATATCGTGACACCTTTTCTCTCTTGGTCGTGATGATGCAACATGTCACGATATCGTGACACTTTTTCTCCTTTGGCCGCGATGATGCAACATGTCACGATATCGTGACACTTTTTCTCCTTTGGCCATGATGATGCAACATGTCACGATATCGTGACACCTTTTCTCCCTTGGCCGCGACGATGCAACATGTCACGATATCACGACACCTTTTCTCCTTTGGCCGTGACGATGCAACATGTCACGATATCATGACACTTTTCCTCCCTTGGCCGTGATGAAGCAACATGTCATGAAATCATGACACCTTTCCTCCCTTGGCCATGATGAAGCAACATGTCATGAAATCATGACACCTTTCCTCCCTTGGCCGTGACGAAGCAACATGTCACGAAATCGTGACACCTTTCCTCCCTTGGCCGTGATGAAGCAACATGTCACGAAATCATGACACCTTTCCTCCCTTGGCCGTGACGAAGCAACATGTCATGAAATCATGACACCTTTCCTCCCTTGGCCGTGACGAAGCAACATGTCATGAAATCGTGACACCTTTCCACCCTTGGCCGTGACGAAGCAACATGTCACGAAATCATGACAACTTTCCTCCCTTGGCCACGACGAAGCAACATGTCACGAAATCATGACACCTTTCCTCCCTTGGCCGCGATGAAGCAACATGTCATGAAATCATGACAACTTTCCACCCTTGGCCACGATGAAGCAACATGTCACGAAATCATGACACCTTTCCTCCCTTGGCCGTGACGAAGCAACATGTCACGAAATCATGACACCTTTCCTCCCTTGGCCATGACGAAGCAACATGTCACGAAATCGTGACACCTTTCCACCCTTGGCCGCGATGAAGCAACATGTCATGAAATCATGACACCTTTCCTCCCTTGGCCGCGACGAAGCAACATGTCACGAAATCGTGACACCTTTCCTCCCTTGGCCGCGATGAAGCAACATGTCACGAAATCGTGACACCTTTCCTCCCTTGGCCGCGACGAAGCAACATGTCACGAAATCGTGACACCTTCCCTCCCTTAGCTTTTTCTTTGATCATTAGCTCAGGGACCTTTCAAGACCCTGCCTAATCGCCTCATCCTCAATAGCCATGTCACTGTGCAACTGAACCCCTACCTCCTTCTCAGCACCCATCTTAGCCAAGAAGTCGACCGCTTTGTTTAAATCTCTACTCACATAAACTAGAATCACATCATCTAATTCCCTCCATAATTCCTTAATTTGAGTAACAAGAATCCTCAACCTCCAAGCTTTCAAGGCAAAGTTCCTCATGCAGTCTAGAGCTCCAACCATTATTTGAGAATCTGATTCAAGAATTATCCTCCTGTGGCCCTGTTTAACTGCCCAAATAGAAGCAGATTTGATAGCTATGGCTTCTGCTTCATTGTTTGTGGCTCTTCCCAAGCCTTGCAGTTCCCAATAGAGCACTGATCCAACATGATTCCGGCAAACCACTCCAATTTTGGCACTACCCGGATTGCCTTTTGCAGCTCCATCAGTATTAATTTTAATCCAACCTTCTGGGGGTGGTTTCCAACTAGCTCTGTCCTATCCCTCTTGCTCTTCAACTCCCTCTTCCATTGGCCCAGTAACAACCTGAGTTTCCTCTTTAGCATAGACGGCCACAGTTTCTGTGACTTTGCTCCAGATGACCTGCCAAACTCCATCTAACGAGGAAAAAGTTTCTCTAAAAATTCTAGCATTTCTCTCCAACCACACTTGCCACCAAATGAAGTTTAATCCAAGCTCCCAACCAATACGAAGAGCTTTAGATTTAAATCTACCCCTCTTCCATCTTTCCCAGATATTAGTCCGATTCAAGTCACCATTAACTTGAATTTTATAATATAAAAGCCATCTCTTCCAAATCTGACGCGTGAAAGGGCACTCAAACATCAAGTGATCAGCTGTTTCCTCGCTCTTGTAGCATAATACACATTGAGATGGACCGATGATTCCTCTACATCTGAGATTGTCAAAAGTGAGAATTCCATTGTGCATGAACTGCCAGGCAAAAAAGTTTACTTTCGGCCAGCCCTTGGAGTGCCAAATCTTTCTCCAATCCTCTACCTGATATGAATGGGGGGGAGGCTCTGGAAGGATCTTGTCATATCCGTCCTTCACTGTGTAGACACCAAGGCTCCCATAGCCCCAAGCTAATTCATCCTCCTCGTCTCTACCTGTGAGAAATCTTTCTGTCAAGATTTTAGTCATGATGGGTGCCAACTCCGGAGGGATTGAAATTGGCCACTCATCCAACTTCTTAAACTGCTTAAACTTATACTCCCCCAACTGACTAGTGGTGAAATAACTTTCAATTTGGACCCATCCCTTGGTTTCTATGGCTATTTTTATTGGTTGCAATTCAAGAAATTCAACAATGATAGGTGGGTATTGATCCCATGAATCTGTCCAAAATCGTGCCTTCTCCCCTCTCCCCACTTTCCAAAATAATCGATCTTTAACTACCTGAGATCCTAACTTGAGAGCCTGCCACACTAAGGATCCAGTACCATCCAAAGGGAAATGGCCCACCTCATTGGGGTTAACATGTCCCAAATATTTACTAGTTAGGATTCTACTGAATAAGGAAGTTGGTTGGGAAATCCACCTCCAGTACAGCTTTCCAGCCAAAGCTTTATTATTTATCTTGGATCTTCTCAGTCCCAACCCTCCTTTTACCTTGGGCTAGGTTACTTTATCCCAACCAACTAAGGCCCATTTCCTCTCTCCTTTTACTCCTTCCCATAAAAATCTTCTAGCCATCTTGTCCAACTCTTTCCATATAGTATGTGGGGCAGCCAGGATAGAGAATTTATAAATTGGCATGGCCTGAATGATTGACTATAAAAAAGTTAATCTACCCCCATAGCTTAACCATTTGTGAGACCAATGATTCATTCTATCCTTGATACAATCCAAAATATTCTTCCAGATATCTATTTTTAGTTTTTTAAAATGCAAAGGGACCCCCAAGTAAACCACTGGGGAGAGAAGTCCTTGTGAATCCCAAGATCTCTAGAACTCTGTCCTGAAGCCTTTGATCAAGATTGAGAAAGACCACTTTGGATTTTTTATCATTGATGACTTGGTTTGAAGCCCTAAGGTAGACATTAAGAGTATCTCTGATCACTCTTGCTTCCCTGAAGCTGGCCACTCCCACCAATCCTGTATCATCCACAAACTGTAGGTGAGTCAAAACTTCCTCACCCACCTTGATACCTGTTAGCAAACCTTGTTGTCTTCTCCTCAAGAAAAGTCTACCTAATCCTTCAGCCAAAATGAGGAAAATATAGGGAGAGCAAGGATCCCCTTGACGAAGGCCTCGAGTGGCTCCAAAAGGTTGCGAGGGAAGACCCTTGATTAACACTGAGTAAGTCGGAGTAGAAACACAACTCATGACCCATTCTATCCAATCCTGAGAGAAACCAAAGGCTGCCATCATCTTTGACAAGAAACTCCACTCCACCCTATCATAAGCCTTTGACATATCTAATTTTATGAACATTCCTTTATTACCAGATGTTTGCATTGTATGGATTGCCTCCTGAGCAAGAACCACCCCATCCAAGATCTGCCTACCCTCTACAAAACCCCCTTGCTCTGAGGAGATAATGTTATGTAAAAGAGGTTTTAGCCGCTCAACCATTACCTTTGTGATTATTTTATATATCACATTGCATAAGGCAATAGGTCTATAATCTGAAATATGTACCCCCTCCTCCCCTTTTGGAATTAAAGTAATGAAGGTATGATTTAATGCTTTAAGCATTCTTTTATTACCTCTGGACTCCTCTATAACAGCCAATACATCCTCCTCCAAAATATCCCAAAAGGCCTGAAAAAACTCAATTGGAAAGCCATCTGGTCCTGGAGTTTTTTCGGTGCTCATTCCAAAGACCACATTCTTCAGTTCCTCTCTATCAATGGGTTTAAGAAGGGTCTGATTTTCTTCTTTAGAGATAACGGAAGGTATGACATCAATAACGTCATTTTGAGCCTCTTCATCTTGCACCATACTTTCCTTAAATAGTTTAGAAAAATAATCCATTGAATGGGAATGCATACCAGGAAGTGTATCAAAGGAGTGTCCATTCTCATCTTGAAGAGCTTCCATGTTATTCATCTGTCTCCTAGCACAAGCAGTCCGATGGAAAAATTTGGTATTTCTATCACCTTCTAATAACCAAGTGGTTCTTGCTCTCTGTTTCCAGTAGGTCTCCTCTTGGTTGTCAATGTCCTCAACCGCTTTACGCAAGGCATCATCCTCGGCTTTGAGCTGCTCTGTAATTGTTCCTTCCCTAAAGTGTTTTTGAACCTCATCCCATCTGGCCACCAAAGGAGCTCTTTGGACCTGGAAGTCTGTCTTGTTAGCTCGCCTCCATTGTTTCAATTGAGCTTTGACATAATGAAGTTGTTTGTGGAATCTAAACATTGTTGTCCCATAAGCTGGGCGACCTTCTTCCCACCACTGTGGAATTTTCTTTTGAAGTTCCTCTTTTTGTAACCAAAAATTCTCAAATTTAAAAGGTTTGTGATGCTGCCCTGTCTTAATCCCTCCCTCCAACAAAATGGGAAAGTGATCTGAAACTGGACCCTCCAAAATCTGAAATTTTGTATTCCATTTTACAAATGCCTCCTCTGAAACCAAAAAATGGTCTAGCTTTACCTTCCTGCTATGTGGCTCCCTCCTCTTGTTAGTCCAAGTATAGTTGGTTCCAGGGCATTTAATATCCACTAAGTGAAAAGCCTGGACTTGGGCAATCATAAGTCGATCCCCTGGGTCCAAAATTGGGGTTCCCCCTTCCTGATCTCTAGAAGATAATTTAGCATTAAAATCCCCAACAATAATCCAGTCTAAATCTTCCCTTGAGATTCTCATGTTATGCACAACTTTCCATTGAAGCCTCTGACCATCAAGGTTTTGAGCCCCATAAAAATTTGTGATTAAAACATGTTCAGTTGTGACATTATTCCTAAAATGTGATGTGAGAACACCCCTCCAAGCTATATGTTCTATTGCAGTCCATTCCAGAGAGTTCCAAAGAGTAACAATCCCCCCTGAGGCACCTTGGGCAGCCACTTCCATATGACCAGCACCCCTCCAAATTCTGTTAACTGTTTTACACATAAGATCTAACGACATTTTTGTCTCCTGGATAAGCAAAAAATCTGTTTTACATTTTTCTAAGAGTCTTTGAACAGCAGATTGATGGGTTCTACTGTTTAAACCCCTAACATTCCATGATTGTATAATCATTGGTTACCTTGAGAGCAATAAGAATCTATTGGCCTCACCGATCCTCCAGTGATCAGTTTGTCTCCTTGAACTGCTAGCAATTCCTTATTTGATTTTCTACCCACTCCTTGAGAGTTGCTATTTTTTGATCTCTTTTCCACCTGAGTTATCCCTAGAGTTGGCCTTTCTCTGTTCTTTTCTGCTATTCCCATGCTGACATCCTTAATTATTGGTTGCTCTTGGTTATGCACTATCAATGCCCCTGCACTCTCTGACTGCGGTAACTCAGTGTACTCAATTACCTGTTCTATGACGGTGGGAGATGAAAGAGGAGCTTGAGCGTGGATGTTATTATTTTCACTATTCCCATCCACTCCTTCCATGACTTGATCCTCTTGGTCCACTAGTGTCTTAAATATTTCATACCTATTGGCTGGCTTGAGTTGGGTTTGCTCTTTACCATTTTTCTTTTGCTTTCTCCTTCTTTTGGGCTGTTCAAAACCATCTCTCTGAGCTTCTTTACCCTGAGGAGTATTGGTTGGTTCTTTGTTTAGAGTTGACTTACCCTCCCTAGGAAGATTTGACATTCCTAGCGGAGCCTCCATTTTTGTGTTCAAATTATTTGGGCAAAACCGGGCCAAATGCCCGTATTTGTGGCAAACTCTGCATCTGAAGGGCAGAGCCTCATAATCTAGCTGTTGAATCCAAGATAGTCCTGCCAGTTCAAGTTCCACCTCTATCGGTAGAGGCTGGCTAAGATCCATTTCCACACATATTCTTGCATAAACAGCTGTGTTTCCTTCTATGGTGTCTTTGGAGACACCCAAATGTCTTCCAAGGGAGTTACCGATAATTTCCAAAACCTGCTCACTCCAAAACTCCATTGGAAGAGCATACAAACGGATCCAAACCGGGACAGCCGTGGGTTCAATTCGAGGATCGAAACCCACTCTCCAGGGTTGAACAAATAACCCTGTCGGACCATGGTTCCTCTTTTCTGATTCGAAAGCCCTATTTCTATCGGCCAGAGAAGAAAAACTAACAATAAAATACCCATTGCTAATAAACCATAAAGAGTACTCACCATGAGGCTCCCAGTTTTGCCTGACCCAGGAATGCAAGAAATTCAGGGTAGGGCGAATACCCATGAATTTACAGATCAGATCGTGATTGGCTCTGTATAAGACTGTTTCTTCGACCATCCTTGGCTCGATGACAATCTTGGGCCTTGATTCGGACTGCGGAAGGCATCCATTGACTCGTTGGGCTGTTGATCTCTTTCCAGCATCCTTAAAGAGCATTTTAAGAGCATTTCTTTGTGCTTCGTCATTATTAGATGGAGATTTATCTTTTAACAAATCTGCATAAGAGCTATTTCTCCCTGTGAGAGGATCCGGAGGAGTCCCCATTGGACCCTCCTGGGGCAGCAAACTTGCCTTCAGATCCACAGTAACCAGAAAAACACTTCGGCAACCCACCTGATGCCCTAGATTTTCCTTAGCTCCAGAAACCCTAGTTTAATCAAATATTTTTAAACTAATGAAATGTTAAAGGCCTAAAATTCATCTATTAAGTCCCTAACTCTATTCTTGTAATGAGTTAATATTTTATCGTTATAATAATATTAACCTTTAACTTGCCTAACACCTAGCTGAGAATCACCTAAAACTTTCAACCATTTAATACCTTTATTCAAAGTTAATTGTAAACCAAAAACTAAAGTCTCATACTCTGTTGTGTTACATGTACATGGAAATTGCAACCTATAAGAAAAGAGAGAGGACTTGCCTTTAGGGTTGATGAGTTCAACCCTTGTACCACTACCTTATTTGGAATTAGATCCATCAAATTTTAACATCCAAACAAGATTATCCTCAGTAAGTGATTTACAATATGAAATTTCAACTTTAGATTCACTTGTAATCAACTTAGTATCTAACGTGTATACACCTACCTTAATTTCATTATAAATAATTTTATTAGATTCTTTATTTTATTCTGTAATCATATATTTGAGTTTAGTATCCCTTTAAAATTTTATCTGATTGGCTACACCCTTCCAAGGCATCCACATGTGCAAAAAATATGTAGAAAAATATCCATTCAAATTTTTGCTCCAATCTTTGCTCAACAACAAACCATATTTTTTAGGAATATCAACAACATGATTGTCAATGTATTGTTGAATTCTAGGTTATGATGAAAGTTGAATATAAATATTTTTAAGCATACCTACCACATTCACTTTTGTTTTATCCAATTGAACAACAATCCTATTAGAAGACAAAGATTTAATACCCAATATTTGACAAACAACATAAGGCATAACGTTACCTGAGGCTCTCGAATCCATAAGGCAATTGTGTAAATTTCTACCTAAAATTCTAATAGTCAAAAGAAAAGGAAGAGCTTCTCTTTTATCTTTTCGTGAAACAACTTGCACCTCTGTAGTTTTCTTAGCATCATTTTTACCTTGTTTACCAAAAGCATCGATTGATAAATCCTATTGATTTGTTACCTGTGCAACTTCAAACATAGTGATATTAGCTTTTTTTTCTTCAAATTATCAATGATATTATAAAATACCTTTTCAGTATTTTGCACTTTTTATGTTGGTTTATATGAATCAACAGGATACGGAAAAATGGGATTATTATTTGCATGAACGTCTAGAGGAATAATGGAATTATTTGGAGGAGTAGAAGAAGTATAAGGAACCTTACTCTTACTCCTCAAATGATAATTATGATTTATCTTTTTGAATTGCCTAAAGGCTTGAACTTATTCTTCTATAACTTCATCATCTTCTTCTTCCTCATCATCACTTGAACCAAAATTTTTGAGAACAAAAGCAGTTCCTTTACCTTTGCTTGAACTAGCTTCATCAAAAATATCCTCAATAGGTACCAATTCCAAATCATCCATTTCATGTTGAAGGATATCTACAACAATTTTGAATCTTGGGCATTCATTTTCATTATGTTCTTTGGTATTATGCAACCTACACCAATTATCCAAAATCACATCAAAAATATTAAAAATAGTACTCTTTTAACTTGAACTAGTGGAAGCATTATTTTGATTAGCAACAGGAGTTGGTACACCCCCATTATTTCGTTTTGTGTTCCACTATTTCCTCTTAAAAGTAATATTTCTATTTTGTTGTGAATTTTATGGTGTTTGATTTTGCATCTGAACCATATCACTACTTAATTTTTGAACCATCATTCTTAGATATTTTACCTCTGAATTAGGCTCATTAGGTGGAATAATAATAGTAGTAGTATTAGTTGGATTTCTAAGACTTAGAACATTATAATTTGGTACCATATTTTGAACATTCTAATTTTAAAAAGTGTTTGGATAAACTAAATTGTTTTGATTTTGAAAAGTTTGTGTGAACATTGGATTATTCTGATGAACATTAGAATTTTGGAAAGATGATGAACTCTGTGTGGATGCTACATTTCCAAAAATAGGCATATGGTATGAGCATTGTTTCCAATCATTTTATGTGTAGTGAATTGGTTTTCTAAAAACAATGGTTTTGCTGGATATGTAGGCATTGTAGGATATGTAGGTGTCATAGGTGGATATGTAGGCATTGTAGGTGGATATGGTATGGTGTTCAACATAGGAATTTGTTGAGACAAGGCCTGGTTGATCATAAGAACTTGATTGTACATACCAAGATGTCCAATTGATGGTAATTGACTTACTCTAAAACCTTGAGGTATTAACTATTGTTTAACAGTTAGAGCCTTAGTATATGCTGTAGTAAGAGTTGTAATTTGACCTGCTCTTCTAACAAACATGAAATTCTAGGGATATAATTCTCCAAAATACATTTGAATAGCAGCAAGTTCAGCAAGATCATAAGGATTAGTTAGTCGAGAATACATCTTATAAGATCTGGTGTTAAATATTCTCAATGGTTTATTTGGTTCCCTTCTTGTTGAAGGAAATTGAAGATAAACACTAGCAGGATCTATGGTAAATTTAAACTAACTAACAAAGGTATATTTCAATCGAATCCAAGATGTGATAGATCCAATTGGTAAACAAATATACCAATTATAAGCAATGTCATCCAAAGTCAAAGGAAACATCCTACAAGCTATATCTTCATGCTCTACTTGCAACCTAGTTAGAGCATCTGTGTAGGCTTGGATATATTATTTTACCAGTCTTGTACCATCATGTTTGTACCTAGGAAGATACTTCTCTACATTTTTAAGTATGTCATGTACATCTCCTGGAATGTTTAAGAAAATCATATGAGCTCCCATCCATGCTACATTTGCAGCCATGGAAACTGGTGGAGGTGTGATTAAAGGAACCTTAAGGCTTTGAGGTGAAGTGTTAACTAGTGGTGGAATAACAAATATTTGAATCTTGCTTCTCCTATACTTTCAAGTGAGAGAAAGACTTTGAAAAATTGTATCACCAGTGGATTTGGATCTTGTAATAATCTTCTTAGGTTTCAATTTTAAAATATGATCAAGACAACAATGTTTTGAACCTCAAGATGTTTTTGAAACAAATAAATCTCCAATATTATTAAAATGCATCATTCAAATCATAATATTCAAGAGATATTTTCAAGCATTAATTTCAAGGAATGAACAAATGTGAACAAAATTAAATGCAGAAATCAAAATACCTGATTAAAGTACCAATTCTATTGAGTGATATTTTCACCCGATTATGAAAATACACTCATAGTTAGGATCTTGTTAAGCAATCCTCTCTTGCAAAGAAATAATTAGCTTTCTCCAAGGTTCTATTTGTTTAATATTTAAAATGTGCTTGTATGCTTATAAAAGTGTGAAAATATTAATGTAATGTCTCAGAGGTACAAGTTACTGTTAACAAGGGTCCTATGATTTGATATTTGATTTATATTATGAAATGCTATTGTTCATGATAATCATTCTCCAAATGTAAGATTAATAATTAAATATTACCAATAATCAACTTTATAAAATGCAAATATTTAATTTAATCTTAGAAAAATATTATAAATTAAATTTATCTAAATAAATAATGTTTGAAATTTTATAATTATTATTTGCAAATTTAATTAATTGAAATTCTAATTTTTATTTCAGAATGTGCAATACCGAGAGTTTGATAAAATGAAATAAACATTTACCCTAACATAAGATTAAAAACTTTATATTAAAACTTAAGGTTTTAATTTTTTTGTGAATGAAATAAAATAAAATGAAAAAAACTTAGGGTTATGAAAATAAATAAAAAACAAATGAAAAAAGAATGAAATGTAGCTTACAGAAACTTCAGAACTTCATCCTAAAATTGTAAGCAAAAATATTTCTAAAATAAAACCTAATTTAATTCAACTAGAATTAACACAATTCAAATTAAATTAGATGTAATCTTCAAAGAAATAATTCAATATATTCAATCATTATAAAATGAAAACACCATCCGCATTCATATTTTTCACTATAATAAAAAGAATATATTATAAATAATATTTGACAATAATATTTTTCTCTAGAATACATTTGTCCATCCAAAATGAAGCCTTATATGATAAGCAACCTGGGAGGAAACCTTTGGCAAATCCTTCTTCAATTCTTCTCTTCCGGTTCTCCAAAAATATTTTGACCACAATATTTGAGTATTCAAATGTATTTATAATTATAATTTTTAGTTTTGTTCAGTTTTCAATTCGTTCGAGGGTACAACTATCCTGAACTGAATTCAATAACCATTTCCTATAACCACATATTCATTCTTATTTTACCTTTTGTCTTTATCAAGAGACATGTTGAAGAATAAATCGTGTATACATTGCTTTTTTCACTTTAGAAAAAGATATTTAAATTTTATATTTCATATATGTTTTAGAACATGTGCTCTAGGTTTCAGTGACAACCACAACTCTAGTAAACCCTGTATACAACAATTCTTGCACCAAGAACCAAAACATCTCCTTGGGCCACTCCAAAAAACACTTACATTTTCCCAACGCTTCCAACAATCATGAGTATTGTGTGAAATCCATGACTTTCACCTTCACACGAAGATATATAAAATCAAAGGACAAATAAAATTCCTTCTTTAAATTATAACAACTTACTTTTGTTGCGAGTTAGGAAACTTATCGTGATCTACCACCATCCCTTCCATTTGGAAAAAAAAAAACTTAATCCGGTATCAATTAGAAATTTCAACTCCATATATGCTCCACCATGTAATTCAACTAAAATATATGATATTTATGGTGATGAAATCCATACTATGATAAACATTATCAATCTTCTTCACTGTGAGCTTATTTTGTTAAGTATACACCACCAATACCTTTTTTTGAAGATAGTAAATATTTAACTTAATTATCTTTAGTGGTATATTTAAGATATGTAAGGTATGTAAAATATTTTTGATCACTTGTGTTGCTATTATCTTTCCATTTTGCTCTGTTGTAGACACTGTGGTTACTTTGGTGATAATTCCACCAGGATTAATTAAAACAAATTATCTGCTGATACATTGAGCTATTCATTAAATTTTATGATGATCACACTGGCATCAAAGTAAACTAACAACCATGGTAGACAAACATGTCACTGCCTCCCTTGAATGTAAAGTAAAAGAATAACCATGTCTCCTTTAAACTATAGATAGCCCAATCTCAATGAGATTTTACCAGCTACACCTATTATACCATATATCCAATTTTTCCACCTATAAACCATTTTGAAAAAGTTTCACTCCATTTACAAAATCCCATGATAATAAATAGGTTAAAATTTGAGCTTATTTTACCCTTGAAATTGTTGAAATCTATATCACTACTGCTTGTACATGTCTAAGACCGCATCCTGTAGGTTTACATTTTTTGAAACTACGAATGCCTTCACAAACATCCAAATAATATGACAAAGCAAAATAATAGTAAGCCCATTTCTCTCCCTCTTCTATAGCACCCAGTGTAAATTCCAACATAATATACTCCTCCTTTAACCGAACACCATCACTATTACAGTTCCCCTTTCGCCATGAGCAGGGTTATGCATAAGGGGTCGGCCCAAAATCTATTTATAAAATGAAGGCGAATTGTCTTGGAATCCCGACGAAATATGTAGAAGTATACATGGTGAATTGCAATTATTTTTTTCCAAAAATTTTCAAACCATGGCAAGTTTCAAATTTTTTCTCCAAAAATTTTCAAACCATGGTGAATTTTTTTGTGTTTGGGGCCTTGAATATCGGGTTACAAAATCTAAAAATGTATGGCAAAATTAAAGGATTTAGGCCGACAAGAAAGGATTTTAGCCTTTATGATTTATGATGATCGATCTGAGATGTAAAATTCAATCGGTTGCAGGTGTACCGATTGACTACAGACTTGACGATCGGTTGTAGAGATATCGATCGGTTGCAAACATGCCGATCGGTTGAAGCGATGATGATCGGTTGTAGATATACCAATCAGTTGTAGATATGCCGATAATCTATAGACATACTAATCAATTAGAGACATGTCGATTATCGATCGGTTGCATAGTAGTAATGATGATCGGTTGCAGTGATGTTGATCGATTGTAGCTATACCGATCGATTGTAGATATACTGATCGGTTATAATTGTGTCGATCAGTTACAACCATGCTGATCAGTTGTAGACATGTCGATCAGTTGTAGTCATGCTAATCGGTTGTAGCCATATCGATCGATTACAACCATACCAATCAGTTGCAGACATGTCGATCGGTTGTAGACATGTCAATCGGTTGTATTCATACCAATCGATTGTAGATATGTCACTTTTTGATCGATTGTAGACATGTCGATCGGTTGTAGGTATGACGATAGACTAATGGTAATTGACAACCATGCAACTGATCGACTAATGTTGATCGATATAGTACTACAACCTACTGACTAATGCCTATCGACACTTCTACAATTGATAGACAATTATCGATCGACAATCCCTGCAACCAATAACTTGCTACCAATCGACCCCTTTGCAATCGACTAACTAATATCGATAGATACGGTGCTGCAACCAACTAACAAATGATGATCGACACCTCTGCAACCGATAGACAGATGTCGATCGAAAACCCCTACAAGTGATAGGCTAATACCGACTGACACATCTGCAAGAGATAGATGTATGCCGATTGACACCTTAATTTTTTTATTGTTTGACAATTATTTTCAAGTTACAGTATTTTTGATGTATGTTTATCGATACCCAGTAAAGTATATATACGGGTAGTATATGAGGCGATTTGGGCAGGAAATATAAAATCATTTATAATTTGAAGGTGATTTGGATGGGAAATAAAAAATTATTTATAATTTGAAGGCGATTTTGGAGGGAATATCAAAATCATTTGTAATTTGAGGTTGGCAAATTAAAATAAAATTATTTTTATGATTATCAACGATGGGTGAATTTACCCCAAAAAAACTTCCACCCTGTAAATTGCAGGTGAATGGACCCCACTGAAAGGATCTAAAATTAGCCAATTTAAAATATTGAAAATCCCAAATAGAGCCAATTTGTGATATTTTGCACTTATGCATAACCCTGGCCATGAGAAACTTCTGCACTCCAGCGATCACCCATTTTGTGTCTATCATTTCAAAGGATGCACTATAGATGATATCTGAAGTCGTAGAATATCTTGCTTATCTCCACATTAACCAGAATAATGGATATCTTTCATAACATCCACAACATCGTTAGTTATTTTTGACAAATTTTATCTACTACACCTGCATTTTGCTATAACAATATGCATCACTACCTTGACAAAAGTTGAAATTCATTCTCTCAGGCATCAACACATTTTCTTCTTCCCTTTATGATATGAATAACAAAAACATGAAGTGTTGGACGTATCTGATGAATGTCAAAATACATCGCTCGAGTGATGATTGTTGATTAACGAAGGAGTCTTCATATTTTTTACCATCAATTTAGGTGGATAACCTAAATCTATCTTTATTTTCAACATTATTCAAAATAACATAGTGCTTTTTGCTTTCCACTTAATTCCAAATGTAATGGGATAAACTGTTGCCACATGACAATGGAGAAGACCATGCTCATAATGTCCACCACCATTGCTTCATCATCTCCTCTGTAACACCTTTTTATGCACACACAATTTTATCTCACATGCCACCTGGTGAATTCTATTGCTACTATTTTGTATGCGCATAGAAAGTGGACTGCTATCATGTAACGAAGCAAAAACACACAAACAAAAAAATACAAAAATAAGAAAAGTTTTTTTTTTTACTTAGGATAGAAATTCATGAACCATCCATGAACCCCTAACCCACACTAATATTTACCTAAATTTTAAATCCCCTAAGTTTTCCTAAAAGCTACATCTCACGAGGTACCCTAACACAAGTCCTCATTTGTGTAGGTGTATCATGTGTTACTGCAAATAAGCCTATCTATCCCATTACTCTTTATGAGCTAGACTTATCACCCTCAATCAATAGAAGGTATACACGCATCACCATACCATGCACAAGCCATTATGTGTAGGTATGCTACGAGTATTGTGAGTTAAGCTATCCATCTCGTCTACACGATGAGCTATCTTAACTCAGATGTAGTCTCTCCACAACTTAGTCCTTTATCTCCCTAAGGAGGTATTAATTCCCTTAGGTCTCCTATGTTCACCCTAAGGGGTTATTAATTCCCTTAAGTCACCTCTGAGTTCACCCTAGAACTCTACTATTTAGTTTTATTATAAAGCAAACAAACAAGTATACATCTAGATACCAAACAAGCAAAACATATTTACTAAAAATCCAAAAAATAAAGGAAGAAATAGCACTAAAAGAGAATATCCTCAATGGAAAGAGAATCAATTGCATAATATAACCAACGTGGAAATAAAGTAAAAGTGCCTTCTCTAAACCAATAAATAGTTATTACATATAATCTTGTATGGTAAATCCTTCATACAAAAAATAATATTACATTAACTGCATCAGTGATATCTCCCCATAATTCTAGTCTATTTGAGCATAAGTAAATCAACATTAACACAATTACCTATACTTTGATCCCATCGAACTCCTTACTCCTTGCTTCCCATGGATTCTTTTTGAGGATAGTAGGGGATCAGGGTACTCATGGTTCAGGATATGCATGCCTCTAAATGCATATAACATTTACTTTACCAAATTGCAACTATAAAAAATTCAATTAAGCTTCCAACCATCTAATGCATAGTGAATGTCATAAAAAACCCTTACTTTTACTTTCACCTCTCAAGTACCTTTAGAGAGTTTAAATTTAATCAAATCAATCATGTCTTAAAACATTAAAGTCCCATACCTTTAACCTTTAAAATAATCCTCTATTCATTCACTAAATTCAAGCTCCATAACTTCAATTTAAAGAATAAATATATCCTTTATTTTGTAATTCTAATTAAATCAAATCATATCTTAAAGCATTAAAGTCCCATACCTTTAACCTTTAAAACAATTATAATATCATTAATCACAAGTTTCCAACTTTAATTACATGAAACATTATAATTTCCTCCAACTTGAATTTAATAAATAATTATAACATAATCCCTTTATTAAATCCACTTTCATTTTATAAAGTCAAAGTCCCAAACCTTCAACCTTTAAAACAAACTTCATGTATTTACTAAATTAAAGCTTTACTCCCTTAATCTAGAAATATATCCTTTCTCTTGCACTTTATAAATTAAAAGGCCCCCAACCCCTAATTTACAAACCATTCTTTCATTTGTTTAATAAATCAAAGCCTAACAACTTTAATTTATATCCCTATATTATTTAATGAAATAATAATCAAGGAGATAACTCATTAAACCTTCCTTCAATTATTTAATAAATCAAATCCTAACAACTTTAATTTATATCCCTATATTATTTAATGAAATAATAATCAAGGAGATAACTTATTAAACCTTCCTTCAATTATTTAATAAATCAAAGCCTAACAACTTTAATTTATATTTCTATATTATTTAATGAAATAATAATCAAGGAGATAACTCATTAAATATTATAATCAAAGGGTTAATATCTTAAATTGGCCACATGCCTAGGCTAACTTATAAGACCTGAGAACCAATCCCACCCTATAGCCAAGAGTAGGTTCACAAGCAACTACCACAATTGACATTTAGACTTGGTCGAACATGTCGGTTAATACAACCCACATATACTTGGTTTGCGTTCTAGCCTCCATGGCTAGGGCTCACATCTAATGCTAACGTGACCACCACAATGTGGTCATGCAGCTAAGTAATATTTCCTTCCTTAAAACTATCACATTCTCCGAAGAGCCTATGAAACCACAACTATCTTCACATTACAAGGTGGTTTTACACAACACATATCAAGAACAAGTAGTTCCACCCCTAAACCCTTCAACTGGAGATAACACTACCACACGTAAGATTACATCAAATATGGTCCAATGAGATAAAGCTTTAGGTGAGCCCGATCGTAGGCTTCACTATGCCTTACTCATACCAGGTTCCTTCGTACCATAATAATGTAGGTGGGATAGTAGGTTTAGAAAATAGGAAAGATGTCTCACTACTAGCTGTGAGAATGCATAGGATTCTAGGTGGCTTTAGATAGCTCAAAACCCCTCCCCAAATGCCTGTGGATGACCTATACTGGGTTCACTTGGCATTAACACTTAGAGACAGACTATCATAGAACAGAGCAGACACCCTTGAAGCTAAACAAGGAAAATTTGATCTAAACGATGCACCAATGCGAATACTGGAAGATAAGAGGGACATTCTATTTACAACATCAAATAGAATGGCTTAAACCCATAACAACCTCTGGTTCTAACTGAGAGACAAGGCATTAACTCACTGCACTAGCACAATTATCAAAATTGAAACTAAAATCCATTAAAATTTGTAAC
Organism: Wollemia nobilis; assembly: GCA_028583015.1. Taxonomy (NCBI): domain Eukaryota; kingdom Viridiplantae; phylum Streptophyta; class Pinopsida; order Araucariales; family Araucariaceae; genus Wollemia; species Wollemia nobilis. Next base: position 76,801 of record JAQPPZ010003698.1, read on the forward strand.
GATGCTCTCCCAAATGGACAAGGTTGTTGGGAATGATTCCACCAAGTTCTCGAAGGTATTTAAGATGTTGTCCAAGGTAGAATCAAATTTAGAAGGTGTGGTTTACAGGAGTTAAACACAGGCTAGAGAGACGTCCAAAGATGCCATACAAGTATTACAAGCTCAATGTGATGGCATTTCTGAAAGTAACATACGAGGTTGATTCCAATTATTTTCTTGGTTTATTACAGCCCCAAAGCTATAGGGTATTAATATTTTAATTTAATCTCCTCCAACATTTAACCCAAATAGTAATACTAACCATTTTTACTGGGCATTAGACTCCCCAAGATGTTGGAACTTCCTCACTTTCTCCTTGCTCTTCCTCTCACGTGCCTCTCTTCATTCCTCCCAAACACACAACAACCTCCACTCATCTCTCCCTAATGTAGCAACCTCTATTTATTTCTCCCAAACATAGAAACCTCTGCTCATTTCTCACAAACGTAGTAACCTCTATTCGTTTCTCACAAAATATGGTAAACTCTATTCATTTCTCACAAACATGGTAACCTCTATTCATTTCTCACAAACATCACCTTTCCTTCCTTCCTCCCATGCATATCCATCTCTCTTACGTGCCCCCTCATCCTAGGTAGCCCGTTCGTTGCCTTATCCATCCTCTTCAAAAACCGTGCAACCTCGAGCCTCCATTTTCTTTATGTTTTCATCTCATTCTTATCCTCCCTTGGACAACAAGCAATTTTCATGATTGTTATTTCCATATTTGGATACAATAGTTCCCCTATGCTTCATAGAGTAGCCTGCACTAAATAGAGGTAAGCAATTTTATATTTATTATTTCCATATTTGGATATAATAGTTCCCCTATGCTTCATAGAGTAGCCTGCACTAAATAGAGGTAAGCAATTTTATATTTATTATTTAAATATAAATAATATATTTCTCTAAAATATCCCCTAAATGATATTTTATTATCATTTAAAATGTACTACTTTTATTTAACAACAAAACTCCATGATTGTTTTCAAATAGTAATACCTATTTAATTTTTAAATGAATTTTTATTCTTCATTTAGATTAGGGTTTATTAATGAATTTAAATGAATCTACATTATCATTAAATTCAAACTTCATTATTTAATTTAAATTACTTTTCATCCACCATTTAAATTAAATCAACCTTTCATCAAGAAGAAATGCTCTAACATTATTTCAAAATAACAATATGCTTTACGCATCCACATTCATATTGCAAAATGTTCTCCTATTGAATTCCAACATCATGTTACTTAATCCATAATGCAGTAGAGAGAAATCAAGTTTACAAAACAATAAAAATGGAGTCTTTCAATAAACCCAATCGCCTATCTCAACCGAAGGTTTTACGATAGCTACTAGGTTATCAACTAAGGCTCAAGGTGATCAATTATTGATGATTATCCCTTTCGATAATGCATGCCTATATGAAGGTATCTATCCATATTTCTTCGAGTACCTTAATCATCATTTCCCTTGATCTTAAGTACCCTCATTTTTGGTGGATGCTTCTACCTTCTCCACCTACAAGCATACCTGATCCTGCACACTTGGCAATATATTAGCGATAACATACCCTTCTAAATCAACAAAACATCATATAGTTGGTTCAATTGTTCAAAATAGGTATTACAACATCATAGGTAAATACATTGTTTCTTTGTGCCAAATAGTCCACTAGGGAGGGTCATGACATCCTCCCCTACTAGAATTAAACATCGTCCTCGGTGTTTCTAGCTTCTTTTGGTTTTGATAGAAAATAAAAATTATTACATTATATAGCTTCAAACAAAAAGGGAAAATGTTTTTGCATAACCTCCACTTTCTCCCAAGTGGTATTTTTCTCAGAAAACTAGTCCCACTAGACCTTACATTGCTCAAGAGTCTTATTCCACATAGAATTAGAATAAAACTCAAGGATATTCACTGGTAATACTTCAATGGCCTCCATATTTGCCATATGCAAATTAGAAACATCCCACACATGTTCAGGGTCAGCAACATATTTCCTAAGAAATAATATATGGAAGATGTCATGGATTTTGGATAGATTAGGTGGTAATGCAAGTTGGTATGCAACCAAACTGATATTTTCTATGATCTGAAAGGGCCCCACAAAATGTGGATCCAACTTCATGGATTTGATAACACTTTTCTTTGGCTTAACCCTTAAGAACACCTTATCTCCAACATAATACTCTCTTGGAGTCCTTTTTAGATCTGCATAACTTTTCTGCCTATCCACAACTTCTTTAAGCCTTTGCCTAATTTCCTTTAGCTGATCTTCCATCACCCTGACCATTTTTGGCCCAATCACAAATCGATCTTCTAGGTTATCCCAAGACAATGGTGTTCTACACCTTCAACCATACAAGACATCGAAAGGTGCCATTCCTAGTGAGGAGTGATGTCCATTATTGTAGGTAAACTCTACCAAGGGTAGACAATCTTCCCAATGAGACTTATGATCCATGCAGTACATGAGAATAATGTCTTCTAGAACTTGGTTTACCTGGTCTATTTGGCCATCTATCTTGGGGTGGTATGCTGAACTCATATTTAGTTTCGTAGCAACTGCACTATGAAGGGATTTCTAGAATTCAAAAGTGAATTTGGAGTCTCTATCTGAGATAATTACCTCAAGAAATCCATGCAATCAGAATACCTCTTTGAAAAATTTTCTAGCCACCACCTGAGCATCGTCCTTGGTATTTCCCGATATGAAATGGGTAACTTTATACAATTTTTTGACCACTACAAAGATGGCATCATGTTGATACCGAATTATGGGTAAACCTACTATAAAATCCATGGATATAACCTACCATTTTTGCGTAGGTATATCATGCAGATATATTTTTCCTACAGGATGCTAGCATTCTACCTTAACTTTATGACATTTGAGGCATCGAGCAACAAAATATGTGATGTCCTTCTTAATTCCTACCCAAAAGAAGGTTCCTTTCATGTTTTCTCACATTTTGGCTCCTCCCGGATGAGCAGAATAAGGAGATATATGGTCTTCTTGCATTATCAAGTTCCTCAAATCACCCATTTTTGGTATGATGATCCTTCCCTTATAACACAGAAAGCCATATTTTGTACTAAATTCCTTATTTCCTTCAGGATCTATGTTCATATTAACTCAAATTTCTTGGCTATACTCATCCTAAGATTGCTCATGTCACACTCGATCCATCAGGTCGATGTGAATTTTAGTTATGGCTATTATATATTTTATTCTACTCAAAGCATCAACCACTTTATTCTCCTTTCCTTTTATATACTCGATCTTGAAATCATACTCAGCAAGGAATTCCACCCATCTTCTTTGTCTTGCATTGAGTATTGGTTGGGTGAATATGTACCACTATAGCTAGCTCTAAATCATGCGTAGCATAATTAACTTCATGATTTTTGAGCTTCCTTGAAGTATATGCCACTACTAAATCCTCTTGTGAGAGTACCCTTCCTAACTCGTCTATTGATGCATCAGTGCACACTGAAAAGTCCCCTTGTGGATTTGGAACCTTTAGTATTGGTGCGGTAGTAAGCTTATGCTTTAGTAATGCAAAGGCAGCCTCACATTTTTTTGACCACTTGAATTCCTTTCCCTTCTTCTGAAGGTTAGTTATTGGTCCCGTAATCTTGGATTAATCCTTTATATAACATCTATAGTAGCCTGTTAACCCCATGAAGCTTTTCACTTCAATCACATTAGAAGGGGGTGGCCAATTTAAGATAGCCTCTATATTCTCTGGATCCACAACAATTACTTCTACTAATATGATGTATCCAAGATATCGTATCTCTGTAACATAGAGTTCACTCTTAGCCAAATTTCCATAAAGTTGATTCTTCCTTAACAATTCTAAGATGATCCCGAGATGTTTATCATGATCTTCTCTATCTCAAGAGTATATAAAGATATCATATAGGAATACCATGACAAACTGGTCCAAGTGTCTTTTGAACACATTGTTCATTAAGTTCATGAAAGTAGCTAGGTCATTAGTCATTCCAAAGGGTAGGATCGTAAACTCACAATGCCCATACCTAGTCTTAAATTTCATCTTGTGAGTGTCTTCCTCATGAATTCTTAACTGGTGGTACCCTGATATTAGATCAATCTTAGTAAACACCTTGGCATCTTTTAGTTGATCAAACAAATCTTCAATCCTAGGTAGAGGATATCGATTCTTGATTGTAACTTTATTTAATATCCTGTAATCAATGCATAATCTTAAAGAACCATTATTCTTTTTCATGAACAAAACCAATGCACCCCATGGTGACACACTTGGTTTTATCAAACCTTTATCTAATAATACTTGCAATTGAACCTTCAATTCTTGCATTTCAATAGGATTTATCCTATACGAGGATCTATGAATAGGTTCAACTCCTATCATAAGATCAATTGTAAAGTCAAATTCTCGTATAGGAGGTAGTCTAGGTAAATCCTTTGGAAATACATCCTTAAAATCCTATAAAATTGGATGTTGCCATAGTATTTCTCTTTCCTCATCATTTTCCACTTTATTAAGTTTTACTACATACACTATTCCTCCTTTCTTTAGGGTCTTTTTAAATTGCATAGATGATAACATCTGAGATTCAAACACCCCTTGTTTGCTATGAATTCTTAGTCTCCTCCCACATTCTTTTGAATATTCAACCCATCGGTCTTGAAAATTGACTAATGCTTTATGAGCCTGTAGCAAATCCATCCCTAGGATCATATCAAATGCATGTAGGGGAGCTATATATAAACAACATACCATGGTCCCATTAGATAGAGTGATTTTTGACATAGGATAACACTCGTTCACCGAGTAGGTCTACCGAGAACCATACTCAACCTTCCACCCTTGAGCCAAATATCCTGGCCTTTTCGACACAATCCTTGCTAGATTAGAAGAAATAAAGCTATCAGTGGCCCCACTATCTATCAAAATGTTTACTTGTTTATTGAAAACCTTACCTTTCACAAGTAATGGGGTGGCTTGCCCCTCTAGCTTCTGCTTTTCGGTTTTGGCATAGATCCAATGTTTCGATTTCTTTCCTTTTGTAGTAGTTGTGCTAGTCCCTGCTCGATATGGACATTGATTATAGTAATGAGGTCCCCAACAATTGTAGCATCCCTCCTTGGGTCCTTACTATTTTTTAGGTTTATGATACCCTGTCTTAACTGTTGGAGCTGGAGCTTGTGACTTCTATGGTTGAGGTTTTGTATTATTGGGTTTGTTATCCTTCTTATGAAAGTTTCTTTTGAAATTCTTCTAATTTTCATTAGGTTTCTTTTCAAGATTTTGGGGGTTCTTAGCCTTTCGATCTTGATCAGCCTCCCATTTTACAAACCCATCACTATTCCTCTTATTTAGTTCCTATCGAGCTTGCTTGGGTAAGGTGCCATATTTATAATGGAAGTGTGACTCTACTTTCTTTGCTAGGTCATACACCTTTTGCAGTGATTTAGGCTCTTGCATGTCTACATCATGCTTTATCCTAGAATCCAATCAAAGAGTGAACTTGTGGACCCACATTTTCTCATTATAAATAGGTACATACTTAAACAATCTTACCAAATTTTTATAGTACACCTCCACTATGTTGGTTCCTTATTTTAGACTAGCAAACTCCTCAAACTTTAGGGCATATAAATGCTCTATTAGGAACCTCTTATTAAATATGCTTATAAATTATTCCCATGGGGTATCAATAGGTTCAATATTAGTTTCCTCATAGTGGGTTTCCCACCATTCTAGAGCAGCCTCTTCCAGGTTGATTGTAGCCCAAAGTGTTTGGGTTTTTGATGAGTAGCATTTTACCATAAAGTGAACCTCTGCTTCTCTCAGCCATGCTTTCATTGCATCTCCTTCACCCTCCCCATAAAACTTGGAGATACTAATATTTTTCATGTCCCTAGTTGTTTCCTTTTTTTGCTAAGGCTCTGGATTGCACTTGTTTCATAGTTAGTCCACTATCTAGACCAATCTCTGAGCCTCAAGCTTGCAAATTCTAGTTTGTAGTTATTTCCAACAATTATCTTATCTGATCCTGCATAGAAGTGACCGTAGCGGTGAGGTCTTCTACCTCCCTATTGGGGCTTATTGGTTCCCCATCCTAGTTTTCTTCTTCGACATTACTTTGTCAAGTTTTTCTAGGTGTAGGCCTCCCTATTCTAGTCTTAGGTGGCATCTTAACCTGGTTCCATCCAAGAAAGAAGATTAGATTATAGTTTCATCTTAAGTTGTATCTCTAGTTCAGGCCATAATACAGAGTTCTCTTGCTAGAAGCATTAACAATATAACTAGGTTAATATCCCAAGTTAGGATGTGTCATCAATATCGAATTCCATACTAAGGCATCCTAACATCCACTCACCCTTAGGGTTAATTCCCATTAAATTTTAGAAATTAGGGTATTTTAGGTCATCCCAGCTTTAGCCTATACCTTAAGCAAGCCTTCATTGGAGACATCTAATTCCCTTTAGCACACATAGAAGATCTATACCCTCGTACCTAGAGCTCTGATACCAAATGTAAGGACCCAAAAATACACAAATAGAAAAATACAAAAATAAGAAAAAAAAATTACGTATAAGAGATATTCATGAACCATCCATGAACCCCTAAACCACTCTAATATTTACCTAAAGTTTAAATCCCCTAATTTTTCCTAAAAGATACATATCACGAGGTATCCTAACACAAGTCCCATCTATGTAGGCGTATCATGTGTTACTACAAATAAGCCTATCTATCCCATCACTCTTGATGAGCTAGACTTATCACCCTTAGTCAATCGAAGGTATACATGCTTCACCTTACCATACACAAGCCATTATGTGTAGGTATACTACGAGTATTTTGAGTTAAGCTATCCATATCATCTACACGATGAGCTATCTTAACTCATATGTAGTCTCTCCACAACTTAGTCCTTTATCTCCCTAAGGGGGTCTCAATTCCTTTAGATCTCCTATGTTCACCCTAAGGGGTTCTTAATTCCCTTAGGTCACCTCTGAGTTCACCCTAGAACTCTACTCTTTAGTTTTATTATTAAGCAAACAAACAAGTATACATCTAGATACCAAACAAGCAAAACATAGTTACTAAGCATCTAGAAAATAAAGGAAGAAATAGCACTAAAAGAGAATATCCTCAACGGAAAGAGAATCAATTACATAATATAACCAACGTGGAAATAAAGTAAAAGTGCCTTCTCTAAACCAATAAATAGTTATTATATATAATTTTGTATGGTAAATATTTCATACAACAAAGAGTATTACATTAACTGCATCAGGGATATCTCCCCATAATTCTAGTCTATTTGAGCATAAGTAAATCGACATTAACACAACTACCTATAATTTTATCCCATCGAACTCCTTGCTCCTCCTTGCTTACCATGGATTATTTTTTAGGAAAGTAGGGGATCATGGTACTTATGGCTCAGGATAGACATGCCTCTAAATATATATAATATTTACTTTGCCAAATTGCAACTATACAAAATTCAATTAAGCTTCCAACCATCTAATGCATAGTGAATGTCATAAAAGAACCCTTACTTTTACTTTCACCTCTCAAGTACCTTTAGAGAGTTTATTCAACAAGCCCAACTTAGATCAGGGTTTAACTTTAATCAAATCAGTCATGTCTTAAAGCATTAAAGTCCCATACCTTTAACCTTTAAAACAATCCTCTATTCATTCACTAAATTCAAGCTCCATAACTTCAATTTAAAGAATAAATATAACATCTTTTATTTCGTAACTCCAATCAAATCAAATCATATATTAAAGCATCAGAGTCCCATACCTTTAACCTTTAAAACAATTATAATTTCATCAATCACAAGTTACCAACTTTAATTACATGAAACATTATAATTTCCTCCAACTTGAATTTAATAAATAATTATAACATAATCCCTTTATTAAATCCACTTTTGCTTTATAAATTCAAAGTTCCAAACCTTCAACCTTTAAAATAAACTTCATGTATTTACTAAATTAATGATTTACTCCCTTAATCTAGAAATATATCCTTTCTCTTGCATTTTATAAATTAAAAGGTCCCCAACCCCTAATTTATAAACCATTCTTTCATTTGTTTAATAAATCAAAGCCTAACAAATTTAATTTATATCCCTATATTATTTAATGAAATAATAATCAAGGAGATAACTCATTAAACCTTCCTTCAATTATTCAATAAATCAAATCCTAACAATAATTTATATCCCTATATTATTTAATGAAATAATAATCAAGGAGATAACTCATTAAATATTATAATCAGAGGGTTAATATCTTAAATTGGCCATAGGTCTAGGCTAACTTATAAGACCTGAGAACCAATCCCACCCTACAGCCAAGAGTAGGTTCACAAGCAACTACCACAGTTGACATTTAGGCTTGGTCAAACGTGCCAATTAATACAACCCACGTCTACTTGGTTTATGTTCTAACCTCCATAGCTAGGGCTCACATCCAATCTTAACATGACTGCCACAACGTGGTCACGTAGCCAAGCAAGGTTTTATTCCTTAAAACTATCACATACTCCAAAGAGTCTATGAAACCACAACTATATTCATATTACAAGGTGGTTTTACATATCACAGACCAAGAATAGGTAGTTCCTCCCCTAAAACCTCCAATTGAAGATAACTTTGCCACACATAGGCTTACGTCGAATATGGTCCAACGAGATAAAGTTTTAGGTGAGCCTGAATGTAGGCTTCACTGTGCCTTACTCATACCAGGTTCCTTTATACCATAATAATGCAGGTGGGACAGTAAGTTTAAGAAATAGGAAAGACATCTCACTACTAGCTATGAGAGCGCATAGGATTCTAGGTGGCTTTAGACAACTCAAAACCCCTTCCCAAACACCTATGGATGATCTATGCTGGGTTCACTTGACATTAATGCTTAGAGATGGACTATCACAAAACAGATTTGATGCCCTTGAAGCTAAACAAGGAAAAATTGATCTAAATGATGCACCAATGTGAATACTAGAAGATAAGAGGAACATTCTATTTATAACATCAAACAAAATGGCTTAAACCCATTACAACCTCTGGTTCTAACTGAGAGATAAGGCATTATCTCGTTACACTAGAACAATTATCAAAATTAAAAATAAACTCCATTAAAATTCGTAACGATGCTCTCCCAAATGGACAAGGTTGTTGGGAATGATTCCACCAAGTTCCCGAAGGTATTTAAGATGTTTTCCAAAGTAGAATCAAATTCAAAAGGTATGGTTTCTAGGAGTTTAACACAGGCTAGAGAGACATCCAAAGCTACCATACAAGTCTTACAAGCTCAACATGATGGCATTTTTGAAAGTAACATACGAGGTTGATTCCAGTTCTTTTCTTGGTTTATTACAACCCCAAAGCCATAGGCTAATAATATTTTAATTTAATCTCCTCCAAAATTTAACCCAGATAGTAATACTAACCATTTTTACTGGGTGTTGGACTCCCCAAGATGTTGGAACTTCCTCGCTTTCTCCTTTCTCTTCCTCTCATGCGCCTCTCTTTCATTCCTCCTAAACACACAACAACCTTCGCTCATCTCTCCCCGACGTAGCAACCTCTGTTCGTTTCTCCTAAACCTAGCAACCTCTGCTCATTTCTCACAAATGTGGTAGCCTCTGTGCATTTCTCACAAAATATGGTAACCTCTATTCATTTCTCACAAACATGGTAACCTCTATTCATTTCTCACAAACATCACCTTTCCTTCCTTCCTCCCATGCATAGTCGCCTCTCTCTTATGTACCCCCTCATCCTAGGTAGTCCGTTCGCCGCCTTCTCCATCCTCTTCAAAAACCGTGTAGCCTTGAGCCTCCCTTTTATTTATATTTTCATCTCATTCTTATCCTCCCTTGGGCGGCAAGCGATTTTCATGATTGCTATTTCCATATTTGGATACAATAGTTCCCCTATGCTTCATAGAGTAGCCTGCACTAAATAGAGGTAAGCAATTTTATATTTATTATTTCCATCTTTGGATATAATAGTTCCCCTATGCTTCATAGAGTAGCCTACACTAAATAGAGGTAAGCAATTTTATATTTATTATTTAAATATAAATAATATCTTTCTCTAAAATATCCCCTAAATGATATTTTATTATCATTTAAAATGTACTACTTTTATTTAACAACAAAACTCCATTATTATTTTCAAATAGTAATACCTATTTAATTTTAAATGAATTTTCATTCTTCATTTAGATTAGGGTTTATTAATGAATTTAAATGAATCTAAATTATCACTAAATTCAAACTTCATTAATTAATTTAGATGAATTTTCATCCACCATTTAAATTAAATCAACCTTTCATCAAGAAGAAATGCTCTAACATTATTTCAAAATAACAATTTGCTTTATGCATCCACATTCATATTGCAAAATGTTATCCTATTGAATTCCAACATCATGTTACTTAATCCATAGTGTAGTAGAGAGCAATCAAGTTTACAAAACAACAAAGAGGGAGTCTTTCCATCAACCCAATCACCTATCTCAGCCGAAGGTTTTACGATAGCTACTAGGCTATCAAATAAGGCTTAAGGTGATCAGTTATTGATGATTATCCCTTCTGACAATGCATGCCTATATGAAGGTATCTATCCATGTTACCTCTGAGTATCTTAATCATCATTTCTCCTAATCTTAAGTACCCTTGTTTCTGGTGGATACTTCTACCTTCTCCACCTACGAGTGTACCTGATCTTGCACACTTGAAAATATGTTAGCGATAACATACCCTTCTAAATCAACTAAACATAATATAGTTGCTTCAATTGTTCAAAATAGGTATTACCACATCATAGGTAAATACATTATTTCTTTGTGCCAAATATTTTGCTAGGGAGGGTCATGACATCCTCCCCCGCTAGAATTAAATATTGTCCTCGGTGTTTCTATCTTCTTTTGGTTTTGATATAAAATAAAAATTATTAAATTATATAGCTTCAAACAAAAAGGGAAAATGTTTTTGCATAACCTCCACTTTCTCCCAAGTGGCATTTTTCTCAGAAAACTAGTTCCACTGGAACTTACATTGCTCAAGAGTCTGATTCTGTATAGAATTATAATGAAACTCGAGTATCTTCACTAGTAGTACTTCAATGGCCTCCAGATTTACCATCTAAAAATTAGAAAAATCCCAAGCATGTTCAAGGTCAAAAAAATATTTCCTAAGAAAGGATATGTGGAAGGTGTCATGGATTTTGGACAGATTAGGTGGTAATGCAAGTCGGTATGCAACCGGACTGATATTTTTTGTGATCTCAAAGGGCCCCACAAAACGTGGATCTAACTTCATGGATTTGATAGCACTTTTCTTTGGCTTAACCCTTAAGAACACCTTATCTCCAATAGAATACTCTCTTGGAGTCCTTTTTATATCTGCATAACTTTTCTACCTATCCACAACTTTTTTAAGCCTTTGCCTAATTTCCTTTAGCTGATATTCCATCACCTTGACCATTTTTGGCCCAATCACAACTCGATCTTCTAGATTGTCCCAAGATAATGGTGTTCTACACTTTCAGCCATAAAAGGCATCGAAAGGTGCCATTCCTAGTGAGGAGTGATGTCCATTATTGTAGGTAAACTCTACCAAGGGTAGACAATATTCCCAATAAGACATATGATCCATGTAGTACATGCGAAGCATGTCTTCTAGAACTTGGTTTACCCACTCTATTTGGCCTTTTGTCTTAGGGTGGTATGTTGAACTCATATTTAGTTTCGTACCAACTGCACTATGAATGGATTTCCAAAATTTAGAAGTGAATTTGGAGTCTCTATCTGAGATAATTACCTCAAGAAATCCATGCAATCGGAATACCTCTTTAAAAAATATTCTAGCCACCACCTAAGCATCGTCCTTGGTATTCCTCGATATGAAATGGGCAACTTTAGTCAATTTTTAGACCACTACAAAGATGGCATCATTTTGGTACCGAGTTTTGGGTAAACCTACTATAAAATCCATGGATATAACCTACTATTTTTGCATAGGTATATCATGAAGATATAGTTTTCCTATAGGATGTTGGCATTTTGCCTTAAATTTCTAGCATTCGAGGTACTGAGCAATAAAATCCATGATGTCCTTCTTCATTCCTACCCAAAAGAAGGTTATTTTCATGTTTTGTCACATTTTGGCTCCTCCCAGATGAGTAGAATAAGGAGATCTATGGGCTTCTTACATTATCAAGTTCCTCAAATCACCCATTTTTGATATGATGACCCTTCCCTTATAACACATAAAGTCATATTTCATACTAAATTCTTTATTTCCTTTGGGATATCTATTCATCTTAACTCGAATTTCTTGGCAATACTCATCCCGAGATTGCTCCTGTCTCACTCGATCCATCAGGTCCATGTGAATTTTAGTTATGGTTGTTATATTTTTCTTCTACTCAAAGCATCAGCTACTTTATTCTCCTTTCCTTTTATATACTCAATCTCAAAATCATAATCAGCGAGGAATTCCACCCATCTCCTTTGTCTCACATTGAGTATTGGTTGTGTGAATATGTACCGTAGACTTTGATGGTCAGTATTTAATTCAAAGGGTTTTCCCACTAAGTAGTGGTGCCAAACCTTTAAAGCATGCACCACTATAGCTAGCTCTAAATCATGCATAGCATAATTAACTTCATGCTTTTTGAGCTTCCTTGAAGTATATGCCACTACTGACTCCTCTTGTGAGAGTACCCCTCCTAACCCATCTATTGATGCATCAATGCACACTAAAAAGTTCCCTTGTGGATCGGGAACCTTTAGTATTGGTGTGGTAGTAAGCTTATGCTTTAGAAATGCAAATGCAGCCTCACATTTTTCTGACCACTTGAATTCCTTTCCCTTCTTTTGAACATTAGTTATTGGTCCCACAATCTTGGAGTAATCCTTTATATAACATCTATAGTAGCCCGTTAACCCCATGAAGCTTCGTACTTCAACCACATTAGAAGGGTGTGTCTAAATTAAGATAGTCTCTATCTTCTCTAGATCCATAGCAATTCCTTCTACTGATATGATGTGTCCAAGATATCGTACCTCTGGAACATAGAATTCACTCTTAGTCAGATTTCCATAAATTTAATTCTTCCTTAGCAATTCTAACATGATCCTGAGATGTTTATCATGCTCTTCTCTATCTCAAGAGTAGATAAGGATATCATCTAGGAATACCAAGATAAACTGGTCCAAGTGTCTTCTGAACACATTGTTCATTAAGTTCATGAAAGTAGTTGGGGCATTAGTCAGTCCAAAGAGTAGGACCGTAAACTCATAATGCCCATACCTAGTCTTAAATTTCATCTTGTGAGTGTCTTCCTCATGAATTCTTAACTGGTGGTACCCTAATATTAGATAAATCTTAGTAAACACCTTGGCATATTTTATATGATCAAACAAATATTCAATCCTAGGTAGAGGATATTGATTCTTGATTGTAACTTTATTTAACATCTTGTAATCAATGCACAAACTTACAAAACCATCCATTTTTCAAGAACAAAACTGGTGCACCCATGGTGACACACTTGGTTTTATCAAATATTTATCTAATAATCCTTGCAATTGAACCTTCAGTTCTTGCATTTCAATAGGATTCATCCTATACAGGGATCTATGAATAGGTTTAGCTCCTATCATAAGATCAATTATAAATTCAAATTCTCGTATAGGAGGCAGTCCAAGTAAATCCTTTGGAAATACATCCTTAAAATCCTGTAAAATTAGATGTTGCCTTAGTATTTCTCTTTCCTCATCATCTTCCACTTCATTAATTTTTACTACATATACTATTCCTCCTTTATTTAGGGTCTTTTTCAATTGCATAGCTAACAACATTTGAGGTTCAAACACCCCTTGTTTACTATGAATTCTTAGTCTCCTCCTACCTTCTTCTGAATATTCAACCCATCGATCTTGAAAATTGAATAAGGCTTTATGAGCCTGTAGCCAATCCATCCCTAGGATCACATAAAAGGCATGTAGGGGAGCTACATATAAATAAAATCTCGTGGTCCCATTAGATAGAGTGATTTCTGCCATAGGATAACACTGGTTTACCAAGTAGGTCTATCGAGAACCATACTCAACCTTCCACCCTTGAGCAAAATATCCTGGCCTTTTTGATACAGTCCTTTCTAGATTAGAAGAAATAAATTTGTCAGTGGTCCCACTATCTATCAAAATATTTACTTGTTTATTGAAAACCTTACCTTTCACAAGTATTGGGGTGGCTTGCCCCTCTAGCTTTTGCTTTTCGATTGCGGCATAGATCCAATGTTTTGGTTCCTTTCCTTTTGTAGTAGCTATGCTAGTCACTAGTTGATATGGACATTGATTATAGTAATGAGGTCCCTGACAATTGTAGCATCCCTCCTTGGTTCCTTGCTATTTTTTAGGTTTTTGATACCTTGTATTAACTGTTGGAGCTAGAGCTTGTGACTTCTGTGGTTGAGGTTTTGTATTATTGGGTTTGTTATCCTTATTATGAAAGTTCCTTTTGAACTTCTTTTGATTTATATTAGGTTTCTTTTTAGGATTTTTGGGGTTCTTAACCTTTCGATATTGATCAGCCTCCCATTTTACAAATCCATCACTATTCCTCTTCTTTAGTTCCTGTCGAGCTTGCTCGGATAAGGTGCCATATTTATAACAAAAGTGTGACTCTACTTTCTTTTCTAGGTCATACGCTTTTTACAATGATTTAGGCTCCTGCATGTCTACATCATGCTTTATCCTAGACTCCAATCCAAGAGTGAACTTGTGAACCCACATTTTCTCATTATAAATAGGTACATACTTAAACAATCTTACCAACTTTTTATAGTACACCTCCACTATGTTGGTTCCTTGTTTCAGATTGGAAAACTCCTCAAAATTTAGGGTATAGAAATGCTCTGTTAGGAACCTCTTCTTAAATATGCTTATAAATTCCTCCCATGGGGCATAAATAAGTTCAATATTAGTTTCCTCATATTGGGTTTCCCATCATTTTAGAGCAACCCCTTCCAAGTTGATTGTAGCCCAAAGTGTTTAGGTTCTTGATGAGTAGCCTTTTATCATAAAGTGAACCTCTACTTCTCTCAGCCATACTTCCACTGCATCTCCTTCGCCCTCCCCATAAAACTTGGAGATACTAATGTTTTCATGTCCCTAGCTATTTCCTTTTTTACTAAGGCTCTGGCTTGCACTTGTTCCATAGTTAGTCCACTATCTAGACCAATCTTTGAGCCTTAAGCTTGCAAATTCTGGTATGCAACTATTTCTAACAATTGTCTTCTATGATCCTGCATAGCAACAACTATAGCGATGAGATCTTCTACCTCCATATTGGGGCTTATTGGTCCTCCATCCTATTTTTCTTCTTTGACATCACTTTTTCGAGTTTGTCTAGGCATATGCCTCCCTATTCTGGTCTTAGGCTGGTTTCATCCAAGAAAGAAGATTATATTACAGTTTTATTTTAAGTTGTATTTCTAATTTAGGCCATAATACAGAGCATTGTATTTCCTTACATGAGCTATTTGAATAATGTATCATTCGTATATAAAGTTTTATCTTGGTCTTGGGTTTAATAAAATCTAAATGCTTCATAATATACATGAATATTATAGTTGCATGTTCTTAAATTCTGCATAGACAAATAGATTATTGAAAATGTAGACCATGTAAGCTGCCAGGGAGAACTACAGATATGAAAAGAGAGTTGCTATGCTTTGAAATGATGCATTTGTTGAGTTTGTTTTCAGTGGTTGAGAATATTTGTAAACGAAAACCTGAAATCTGCTCTTTGAACCTGTAACTACTTGTATTAGAAATTTTCATCTTGTTATAAAATGGAAACTTGGAAAATACTATGTTTTGAAAGCAAACTTACCTGTCCATAACAATATGGTAGCTGGTAGTGTGTGATTAAAATAGGTTTAGTAATAGGATGTACTCACGATGGTTGAGAGGAATACCACCACAAGGTGACATAACAAACATGAAAATGTAGAGTACAGTAAGGATTATAGATTAGGTTGTATAAATCTTCAAATCGGACCTATGTTTGAAAATGTTGCATTGGAAATCGTGGAAAATTTCATAAGAATTAGATAGAAGCAAACAAGTATGTTTTAAGACTTAATCCCGGGTGAAGTAGAGATTGTATAAAATACAAATAGAACCTGGAAATTTTAGAAGCTCTGCATTTGACATAGTCTATGGATGAATTGAAATTGAAACAAGGAAAATATATCTTAAACATAGTTAAGTTTATAAGATGCAGTGGTAATGAGAAAACCTAAATCAATCCCATAGGATAATATGGGTAAAGTGGAGTAAGGATTTCTTTATTTGACTGTTCGTGCAACATTGTGTTAGTGTAGCAGCGAGGAACAATATTCTTTTAAATTCAATGAATTTTGTAATAGAATTATAATTAATGTGAATTGTATATTAGCCAACTTAGTTCATGATTTTATAAAAATTCTATAAAGTATTGTGAAAAAGTGATTTGAAGATGCAAATTATAATGTAGCCTTTACTTCAAATGAATAGTAATTATAAAGGGATTCTCTTTGTATTTATTTTATCAAAAGTGAAAATATTTAGTTTTGGATGCGATATTTTAATAGCATATCTTTCTTATATTTTCCACTCTATAAAAATTTAAGTAGTCAAATGGAAAATTGGTAATCTTTTAAAACCTAGCAAAACTCTTGAATGATATCAAAACAAAACCCATTAGTAAACCTATGAACCAAGCTTGGGTAAACTTTAAGTCAAGGAATTTTAGGATTGTGGAAGGGACAATCTTATTTTGCAACCCAAGGTTGTGGGTAGGACAACCTTGATTCTATTTCAATATTGTGGGTGAGATAATATTGTATATTAATTGCTAATGGTGCTTGCGAGTAGGAAACCATCATAATTTTGAATTTATATCAAGATTTTGGATGGGTCAATCTTGCATGATTGCAGGTAGGCAACCATCAATTCTAGGGCTCTAACTGTACATCTACCAGGAAAAGGTCAGAACGGGAGGTAACGAAGGGTTGTATGGGCATCTCTTGTAGGTTATCCCTGCTAGTTATGAGTGGAAAATTGTGCTTGAATAGGTAAATCCGACAACACGATGGTATGGTACATCATGTTGGTTAATCAACACATAACACTGGGTGGTTACCAAGGCATTGGTAAGACCCTAGAAGATGCTCCATGGAAAATGGGTGATCATTTAGCTTGAGCATGTATGCGCTATGTATTACATGAATTAAGTACATGATATCATATCAAGACATGGGGAAAGTATGCATCACACCTCTAGGTGATATGGACCCTAGAGGAAAAGAAACCCCCTACCTAAACTTAGGACCTCAGGTGGAAAGTGAAGTTCAAAATGGGCAACTATACGGGATCTAGTCTATATTGATCTCTTGAGTATTTTGACTACAGTGGTATGGAACTCATGAAGATGGACCTAACATGCTCATACTAGAAAATAAAACAATAATAAATTGAAATAAAAGAAAAAATCATCTCTTACTGTAATCTCTGATGTGGACAACCAAGTGAGAAGACTTGGGGTGTTTGGACAAGTGGGTAGAACTTGGGTTGTTACATTTGGTATCAGAGCCAAGGTTGCGAATATTTAGGCAACATGAATCTAGAAAGTCTATAATTAACTTAATTTATGTTGCTATTGTGATCACCTAAATTTAAAAATTTGACTAGGCTCCTTGTTTTGTTGAACATGCAATGGCATCCGAATAAAAATCTAGTTCCTCAAAAATATCTATGGTAGATCAGTGGGAAGGGTTAATAGAAAACCCTAGAAGAGTCATTCAAAAAGTTATGAGACTCGAGGCATCAGAGGGAACCGTAGAACATCCTTGGGAAAAGAGGAAGGAAAAAGAACCAGTTAATAAAGAGGATAAAATGGTTTGGATGGTACAACTATTACGAGAGCAAATGAGCCAACAAAAATAACAAATGGAGCAACAATGTGCTCAAATGGCTGAACATATGGCACAACCAAATGCCCAAATGATAGAGCACATGGAGCAGTAAAAAGCTCAGTTGGCTCAACAACAAGAAATAATTTCCCATCAACAAAAAACAATTGAAAATTTATCTAAAAAAAAGGAAACAATAATAGTTGAGGATGAGATAAATATTGACCTAGGATAGAAACAAGTAAATTCTGAATTGGAAAAGGATATGCGAAGGCTCGATATAGCCAAATTTGATGGAAAATGTGATGGGGAAGAGGCTGAGAGATGGTTGAATAGTGTGGAGGTATATTTTGTGATTAGAACCTTATCATCTAAATCAAAAACCTTGTGGGCAGTCTTTTGTTTGAATGTTGCAACCGTTGATTGGTGGGATACTTATAGGAAAACTCACAATATGGAGGCTATCGATGTTCTCTAGGATACTTTTGTAATAGAATTCAAATATAGGTTCTTAACACTATAATTTTATCTTGAAAGGACTGCATAATTTTTGAGGTTAACTCATGGGAATATGACTGTAATTGAATACTATCAACGATTTATGCAATTTCTCAAATACATGTCCGAGTATGAATAGAGAAATGAGATCAAAATTTAGAAATTTCTCCTAGGGTTACATCCAAAAATTGGACACATGATTCTTATGTTAAAACCTGCTACCTTAACTACTGACTGTGACTTGTCTCGATAGGAGAAGGATAACCTTAAGGTCAAGAAATCTTATTATCAACAATCCTCTAAAAAGGAAGAGTCACAGAAAAGAAAAATGTGGGTCCAACAAAAGGGGATAGTAATTGGACCAAGAATCACGGCAATGGGAATCAAAACAGGTTTGATAGGAATAAGAATAGGTATCGAAGAAATAGGGGAAATTCAAACTATCAGGGTAGCCAAAGAAATTTTAGGTATAGGTATGATCAAAGAGCCAATGCACCAAGAACTGGTACCCAGGAAGATAATGAGGGAAGCAAGAAAGAGAGGGCACCGTGAACTAGTTGTTGGATTTGTCAAGAATGGCATTATGCTGATAAATATCCATTGCAAGCTTGTACGAGGAAGGAAACAAAAAATCTTACATCAAGAAAAAAGCTCAGTTGGCTCAACAGCAAGAAATAATTTCCCATCAACAAAAAACAATTGAAAATTTATCTAAAGAAAAGGAAACAATAATAGTTGAGGATGAGATAAATATTGGCCTAGGATAGAAACAAGTAGATTATGAATTGGACAAGGATATTCGAAGGCTCGATATAGCCAAATTTGATGGAAAAGGTGATGGGGAAGAGGCTGAGAGATGGTTGAATAGTGTGGAGGTATATTTCGTGTTTAGAACCTTATCATCTAAATCAAAAACCTTGTGGGCAGTCTTTTGTTTGACTGTTGCAACCATTGATTGGTGGGATACTTATAGGAAAACTCACAATATGGAGGCTACCGATGTTCTCTAGGATACTTTTGTAATAGCATTTAAAGATAGGTTCTTAACACTATAATTTTATCTTGAAAGGACTACAGAATTTTTGAGGTTAACTCAGGGGAATATGACTGTAATTGAATACTATCAACGATTTATGCAATTGCTCAAATACATGTCCGAGTATGAACAGAGAAATGAGATCAAAATTTAGAAATTTCTCCTAGGGTTACATCCAAAAATTGGACACATGATTCTTATGTTGAAACCTACTACCTTAACTGTTGACTATGACTTGGCTCGATAGGAGGAGGATAACCTTAAGGTCAAGAAAGCTTATTATCAACAATCCTCTAAAAAGGAAGAGTCACATAAAAGAAAAATGTGGGTCCAACAAAAGGGGATAGTAATTGGACCAAGAATCACGGCAATGGGAATCAAAACAAGTTTGATAGGAATAAGAACAAGTATCGAAGAAATAAGGGAAATTTAAACTATCAGGGTAGCCAAAGAAATTTTAGGTATAGGTATGATCAAAGAGCCAATGCACCAAGAACTGGTACCCAAGAAGATAATGAGGGAAGTAAGAAAGAGAGGGCACCGTGAACTGGTTGTTGGATTTGTCAAGAACTTCATTATGTTGATAAATATCCATTGCAAGCTGGTAAGAGGACGGAACCTATGTAACTTTCTCATAATATTTATGTAGCAACAGGTAATTCCAAACTCAATGGTCAAGCAACATCTTTCCTATTGAAAGGTAATATTTATAATAGAAATATTTACCTTTTAGTTGACTCTGGAGCAACTAATAGTTTATTTCACCAAATATTTTAAGGGACATACCAGAAAAACCTGGATTTATGGCTAATGGGTGGAAATTCGAGTATGGGTCTGGGTAAACCTATACTGTTGATCAATGTATATCGGATCCTCAAATATTGCTACCTCAATGACAAACCCGATGGTATTTATATGTAGCTCCATTGTATGCCTTTGACATAATTTTAGGTGTTGACTGACTCAAGGCACATAAAACATTATTAAATTTTGAGGAAATATGGATGGAATTTACTGATGACACTAAGCAAAGGATCTAGATTTGTTGTGGACGTGAATCAGTGGAACCACATATTTTGAAAGAAATGCAAGTTAAAAGAGCACTAAAAAAGGGTAATAGAATCTTTGTGGTCAAACTTAATAAAAAGGAGGAAAATGAGTCTGGAGCAAGTCTTTATCAAACCTATCTGGTATTGAATGATTTTTGGGATGTCTTTCCTAAGGATTTACCGGGTCTTCCACCCCAAAGGGAGTTTGATTTTTCTATAGAAATTTTACCAGGAGCAACCCCTATAGCTCGTGCGCCATATAGAATGACTACAATAGAGTTGCAAGAACTTAAGACTCAACTATAAGAACTTCTAGAAAAATGATACATTAAACCTAGTGTTTCACCGTGGAGTGCACCAGTTCTATTCGTGAAAAAGAAATATGGAACTTTAAGGCTATGTATTGACTACAGAATGCTAAACAATATGACTGTTAAGAATAAATACTCTTTACCCAAAATAGATGATTTTTTTGATCAACTAAAAGGAGCCACAATTTTCTCCAAAATTGACCTTAGATCTGGTTATCATCAATTGAGGATTCAAGAAGAAGATACCCATAAAACTACTTTCTAAACTAGATATTGTCATTATGAATTTACAGTATTACCTTTCGGATTGACCAATGCACCAACAAATTTTATGAATTTGATGAATAGTGTGTTTCATGAACAACTAGATCGGTTTGTATTGATATTTCTAGATGATATACTGATCTACTTCATAAGCAAAGAGGAGTATGATTTACATATGAGAACTGTTCTTGAAATACTTAGAAAGAATCAATTATATGGAAAACTATCCAAGTGTGAGTTTTATGCAACCCAGGTTTAGTATTTGGGTCATGTAATATCTTTTGAAGGGGTGGTTGTCGATCCAAAGAAAATTGAGGCTATAATTGAATGGCCTGCTCTAACAAATATTTTTGAAGTACAGAGTTTTATGGGGATGGCTGGATATTATCGTAGATTTATACAAAAATTTTCTAAGTTAGCTTATCCAATAACTAATCTCTAAAGGAAAGGAAAATCTTTTAAATGGATGGAATGGTGTGAAGAGGTTTTCAAAACTCTTAAAGAAAAGCTAACATCAGCACCTATTCTTAGGATAGCATATTCCACACGACCATTCATAGTGTGTACTAATGCCTCTCTAGAAGGATTAGGAGGTGTTCTCATGCAAGAGAATGATGTTATCGCTTATGAGTATTGAAAACTTAAGAAACATGAAATAAACTACGCCACACATGATTTAGAGTTGGCATTTTTAGTACATGCCCTGAAAATATGGTGACACTATCTACTTGGAAAATATTTTGAGCTTAGAACAGATTATCAAAGTTTAAAATATATTTTTACTCAACCAATGCTTAATGCTAGATAAATGTTAGAGTTACTATGTTAGTAACTATAATATTACCTCATTTGGTAATTAGTAATTAGTCCTAGGTTAGTTGGTTTGTTTCATCTAAGTTAGATATTTATTCTACTGACATTCCTTATGGTCAGAGATATTCTTATTAGGGATATTTTTGGCATATTTATTATTAGTTAGCGCAATATCTTATTATTGTTAGGGGATATTATTTTATCCCTATCTTGGGCTATTCTAGGCCTAAGCATATTGTATTTAATCTTTTATTATCAATGCAATGATGAATTACTTTCCACCTAATATGGTATCAGAGCCATATTCTCTGGCTCATCCATTAGATCGTAGCTTGAAATCTAATTCAGACACATTTTCTAAGGTAAATCAAATCTGATTGGATATGAACACTGAACCAAAAGTGATGGGTACATAGATCAAGACCTGACCACTCAAGGAAATTGGAGGTGTTTTGTTATATTGGACCGCACAAACATGGCACATCAGCTATAGTGGTAGACTACCATCATAGGAGGTGAGGCTAAGCGATACACTATAGAGCCCATGTGGACTCCAAGAAACCACTCTATAGAGAGAATATACCTGCTACATGATGGACTCCCTAGTACTAATATTGGGACACATCAGTGATATAAGCACACACCGCTAGCGAACACCTAAGTAGGGGGTCAACTGGACCCAACTAGACCCTATACAGATGATGACATGGATATAATTGTGTCCACACTAACATAGATGGGATATGGTCTAGCTGGAACTAGATGATTTGATCTAGATCAGTCAGACCTATTTGGAAAATTGATGTAGATGGGCTACGGTCTAGCTGGAACTAGATGATTTAATCCAGAGCATAATCAGACCTATTTGGTGAACTGTGTGGACATCACGCAACTTGGTGGTAGTGGAGGACACGTTTGGAATCATACTCCTATGCAATGAGACATGTGTGATCAGGACCTAAACCTTGAATCAACAAGCCCTACACAGGACGTGTCAACCTAGACCATGGAGTCCAACTCGGACTGGACAAGGATACGTGGAAACCTACCTACCTATGTGGATGCATCCAAAAAACTGACTAATAAAATAGAGTATTGGAGGACCAACCATCAAGAGGTGTTCAAGTAGTCATCTATGAGTTTGGTAATTTAAACATCCCCGTGTTCTTTCATTTTTTGTGTGTGGTATATTAGCTTCCATATATTACTACCATTGCAACTGTTTCCCTCGGTCGGATTGACGACGATGAGTGTCTTTGATTTTTCTTCAAAACCTTTGCATTCTAAGCCCAAAGCTATGAGCTCATTTTCCAATAGGTCATCCGCAAAATATTGTTTAAGGTGGCTACAGCAGAGGAGAGATTTGCAGTCATCCTCTAAATTTGTCAGTCATCCTCCAAATGACACCGAAACTTCACAAAAAAAAATTGTATTTTTTATTTAAGCAAGATTGTGTGGCTAATTCATTTCCTTCGATGTTTGGTGGATCAATCATCAGTAGAATCTGTGTGTACATTCTGATATAATCCTTGCAGATGACTTGTGATTTGTAGAAAATCTATCTTCCCAGACCAACATAGATGCAGAAGGAGATCATCTGATGTATAATTTTGCATCATTATTTTTGTAGATTTCTCACCTACTCACAGAGGGAGTTCACCTCTTGTTTTTAGATTGCTCAATAGAGTTTACATACCAAATCATTTCCAGGATATTAAGGTTGTGTGTTGGCCATTAGATATTTGATCTATCGGTGGAGTAGCAACTCACCTTCGGTGTGAGAGATTCGACACACACCAAAATCACAGATCAAAAGGATGGCATAGATTGGAAATTTTCTCATAGAAGGAGCCACCGGGAGTGGATAAAACCCCACCACCACCACTACGAGGATAATTTCTCACTTTGAAGGTGATAATAGCCCGAACACCCATTTGACGTATTTCTAGAAGGGAGACAACACTGCCTAAAAGGAGAATGTGGAGATCTAAACTTTGCCACCGCTCCTGAGATGTGGATAACACTAGCTCAATTTATAGGTAAACTAATTTTTGTAAGCTAACGATCAAGTTGTTGTAGGCTCAAATAGTAGACCATTATGAATTCTCTAAAAAAATTTGATGTGCAAATCGTGCAATCTATAGAAGGTCACTGGAGGATTTGCAGAAGTGAAGAGTGTGCCACCTAGAGGTGACAGTGTCACCCAGTAGAGAGCATGCCACCCATAGGGAGCAGCACCACCATCGTGGAGGTAATGCACTTGCGGAGCGAAGCACCACCGCCCGTGGATAAAGGTGCTATCCAGATAAAAGGAGGAATCTTCTCCTTTCTTTACCCTGGCAATAGTAGTCAATATGGTTGGCCAAGCCGAAAGGTTTTAGGTTTGAGCCTCGTAAAGGATGACAAAGACAATTTTTGCAAGGTATTTTTTGACTTGCTAAGAAGTTGCTCAGAAAATCAAATAAGGTAAATAAACCTTTACTTTTTGCAAACTTTTTATTAATTTTTATCAAAAAAAAATTAATAATTTAATATTATTTTGTTTTTAAAAAATCAATTTTATGATTAATTGATTTTTTTAACAAAAGTATTTTATTATTACTTACCTATTTGATTTAACTTTTATTTTTGCAAATTAAAGCAACACCATAGAGGCAAAGTACACATATTTTTAGACTTCATAAATAGCAAAATTCTTTTGTTTGAAGTCCTTATACTCCCAATATAAGGACTTCAATTTATTTTTCACTAAGGGAGGAAAATTCTACGAATTTCCAAGAAAGGCAACAGTTGTAAAACCTTAAGAGGACTATTTTTTTCGCAATAGTGGCAATTTATTTTGCACTAAGGGAGGAAATTTTCAGAAAATGCCTAAGAGGTAAGATTTGTAAAACCAGGGGGATACATTATAATTTTGGAAACAAAATGGGGGAAGACTTGTAAAGGTGCATTTTTGACAATGATCGACACCTTAGTCAAATTATTTTACAAAATTTCATTGTAAAAGGTGTATTTTCGGTAGCGATCGAAACCTTAAAAATGGGTAGATCAAAGAAAAAGCAAGCCCCAAAACAAACTGATGATGTTGAAAAATTAGTTAAAAATCCTTACTTTCCACCACAGATGGATGGACTAGATTTTTATGAAAAGGGCACATTTTTCACACTAAACAATGGTTTAGTAGCCCTACTCGAAGATTCTGAGTTTTGTATAGACCTTCAGACAAATGGTGTTTGATTTCCTATTGGCATTATAAGGGGCATATACATGTCATTGGTTGCACTTGACCTTGCCCAACGTAAATTAAAAATGGAAATAAATGAGGAAAAAGAGGTCCTAATGATCGACGCTTGTTGTGACATAAGTGACCTTCAATCCATTGTGGTGAATGTTTGTTGTGACACAAGTGATCTTCAACCCATTGTGGTGAATGCTTGTTGTGATACGAGTGACCTTCAGCCCATTGTGGTAAATACTTATTATGATACAGGCAACCTCATACCTTCAATGGTAGATATCAGTTGTATCACAGGTGATCTTATCACAGTAGCAGATTTTGCTTATGACACTAGTGACTTAAAAATTGAACCTCCTAAAAATGAGCTCCATAATCTCATCAATAGTGACAAATGCCATATTGTTAAAAGCATTGATGAAGATAATGAAATTGGGTGTTTTGAAAACACACCAAAGGATTTGGATCCAAACTGATGAAGAAAATGAGATTCAATGGTGAGAGATTAGGTAAATAGGAACAAGGCATTAAAACTCCAATAATGTTAAATGTCAGGGCAAATAATGAAGGCCTTGGCTATTCTGGACAAGCAAGTACCAATAAAACCATGTTTGTAAACCCTAAATCTCCTACAACTCCTAAAAAGCATTGTTGTAGTCATTGTGGTAGAATAGGACATGTAGCAACTAGGTGTTGGAAATTACATCCTTGTGACTCATGTGGATGTACAAATCATTCTTCTTCAAATTGTTGGTACAAAATGAAAATGGCCAACAAGGTTCATATAGATTGTGGATGGACAGATCACACACAATGGACCAAGATAAAAGTAATATTGGATGGCTTCTACATAAAATGTAAAACCTATGGTAGACCCAGAGATAGACCTAAAGATAGACCCAAAGACAAAGTTCCAGAGGCAGATCTACAGGCAGATCTAGAGGCAATGATCTAGAGGTAGATTCATAGGCAAATCCGAAGATAGACCTAGAGGTACTCATTCAATGGTAACCTTAGATCCAAAGCTAGAGCCAGAGCCATGATCTAGAGCCAGAGCTCGAGATAGCATTCTTTCATTTCTCTTATTCTTCACTGTATTGGGATAGTTAAATTATTACCCAAATAATGTAATAAGGGGGGATGTTAGAGTTACTATGTTAGTAACTATAATATTACCTCATTTGGTAATTAGTAATTAGTCCTAGGTTAGTTGGTTTGTTTCATCTAGGTTAGATATTTATTCTACTGACATTCCTTATGGTCGGAAGATATTCTTATTAGCGATATTTTTGGCATCTTTATTATTAGTTAGCGCAATATCTTATTATTGTTAGGGGATATTATTTTATTCCTATCTTAGGCTATTCTAGGCCTAAGCATATTGTATTTAATATTTCATTATCAATGCAATGATGAATTACTTTCTACCTAATAACAAAGATGCTAGATAGAATTTCTGACGAAATATGATTTTGATATAGAATACATAAAAGGGAAATAAAATATAATAGTCGATGCTTTAAGTAGAAGGTGGCATATCAATGCTATGTCTCATTTTCAATCTGCTATAATTAATTAAATTAGAAAAATATAAATTCAAGATGAATATTCTCAAAAGTACCGAGAAATGGTTCAAAAAGATTCTAAAAAATTAAGAGAATTTAGAATTTGGGAAGATACATTACTTTTTAAAAATAGGGTGGTAGTTCCTAATGATTAGGATTTGAGAAATATGATACTGCAAGAGGTGCATAATGCTCCTTATTTCGCTCATCCAGGTTATGTAAATATGTATGAGAATTTGAAAAAGGAATATTATTGACCAGGAATGAAAAGGGATATCATTGAATTTGTGGCTAGATGTTTAGAATGTCAAAAAGTGAAGGCAAAACATCTACATCTAGCTAGACATTTATTTTCAAATGACATTCCACAACACAAGTGGCAAGTTGTGACTATGGATTTTATTGTTGGACTAACTAAAAATAACTTTCAGCATGATGCCATCTTGGTGGTAGTGGATAAATTTACCTAAGTGGTACATTTTCTACCTAGAAATATTAAAGATGAAGCTCCCACTATAGCCCAAAAATTTGCCAAGGAAGTGGTATGGCTACATGGTTTTCTTGAAACAATTGTATCGAGCAGGGATTCCTGATTCATATCCAAATTTTGGTAGATATTGCATCAGGCATGGGGAATAAAGCTCAACATTAGTACTGCTTATCATCCTAAGATAAATGGACAAAATGGATGGGTGAATCAAGTCTTAGAGGATATGCTCCGCATGTATTGTATGGATCATCAAACGAAGTGGGAATATTACCTTTTTCTAGTAGAGTTTGCTTACAATAATAGTTATCATACTTCTCTAGGTATGGCTCCATTTGAGGCTCTGTATGGGAGAAGGTGCATAACACCACTAACATGGAGCAATCTAGAGGATTGGGTAATGATCGAGTTGAATATGATCAGAGAAATGGAATACCACCTCAATGAAATTTGTTAAAGAGTCAAGGAAGCCTCAGATAGACAAAAGAGTTATGCAGATCTTAAGAGAACACCTAGGGAATTCATTGTGGGAGATAGAGTATTCCTAAGAGTTAAACCTACCAAAAGTTCTATTAAATCCTCTAATCTTAGCCCACGATATGTAGGCCTTTTGAAATTATTGATAAATTAAACCCAGTAGCCTACAAATTAGACTTACCACCCAATTTGTCAAAAATTCAAATTACATTCCATGTGTCCCTTCTGAAGAAATATGTTTCTGACCCCTCGCATGTTTGTAATGTTGAACATTTGCAGATGGATGATCCCTTGTGCATTGAAGTGTGACCTATTAAGATCCTTGGTTATCGAATAAAATAATTGAGAAAGCAGAACATTGAATAATGCAAGGTCCAAGGGGACCAGTTTTCTAAAAATAGTGTCACGTGGGAAGATGTGGCCATCATGAAAATATAGTTTCCATTTTTGTTTGAGTAGTGTTTGAATAGTGATTTTCCCATAGCATGATTTTTTTTTGTCTAAGAAATGATATTATCATATCTTGGCTTGAGAAGTATGATAAGTGTATTTTATGGTGTGTATGATTGATATTAATACTACATGATGATTCAGTTTTGGAAAATGTAAATGATGATTTAGTTTTGGAAAAATGTAAATTCATTGATGTACTGTATCGATTTTCTATTATTCATGACCATATTGTTTTCTTTTAATGCATCAATGAGAAATGTAAACACAAGGATTGTGTTTAATATTAGGGGGGGAGTATGTAATAACCCTCCAAAACTCTATGGCTAATTTGTTTGCAAGGATGAGATACTGCTAATGTATCTGTGGATGTAGAGGACACGTATTGTTGCTAGCAAGGATAATGCAAAAGAAGTGTGACTTCTCAATTGACAACAGGATTGTTCAGTGTAAGGTAAGTTAGGGAAATTATGAGCGATGGTGTATTTTCCAATTGATAGGGGCAAAGAACCCTATAGGCATTGCATTTTCCAGCGGTGCATGTAGATGCATAAAATGTAGTTTCATTTGTAGGAATGTTTGATGCTTGTTTAATTATGATTTTTGATTGGCGATGAAGATGCTAAAATGCATGGGAGCCATAGTCTTGAATGAGAAATAAAGATAGAGTAGTGATATGACTATTTTTATGCTAAGATTTGAAAGAAAAAAAATAAATAAATAAATAAATAAAAAGGCAAAGTAAAATAATTGATAGTTATATATTTATGTATAACATTATGTGTTTTTTGAGGAATTTATTTATTTAAAAGAAGATAATATATAACATAATTATATTGCTATAGGTAATATATATATATATATAATTTATATGAAGGCATTAACAATAAATAATTTTTTTGTTTTAAAATTAGAAATGCCAAATACTATAACCACTTATATTCTATAGATTAAACATGCTAAACTATAGGCGACGGAGTGCTTGTTTGGCATTATAAAATTAAAAGAAAGACAATTTTTAGTAGTTGGTAATTAAAGAAATTATTATCAGGCTTAGTTTTTTGGATGTGGAGAGATGTGAATACACTTGGCATATGGCATGTTTTGAGAGGAAGAATCTCCAACGAACGGGAGTGGCTAGTAGGAAGAAAATAGATGTTTTATGAAAAAAGGAAGGTCTGGTGGAGAGGGGAATTCGGTAAGAAGAAGAAGTGATAGCGAGCATAGGATGCTAGAGAGCAAGGAGAATGAACTTTGAAAAATAATAAGTTTGTACTGGTAAAATTAAGTTTAATATAATTGGAATGCTTAAACAATTGTGTGTTATGTTCTGTGTTCGAATTGGTTTAATGTTTGCTGGAAATAGGAGAGAAAGAAAATAATTAATCCTACATGCATGTGTGTTAAGAATTAAATATGTTGTTGGTTTGTGTTTATAATCCTATCCATGCTCTCTAAATATTGAAGAAAATATGAAAATCTTAATACATGCATGGGAAAATTTGAGATGCATGTGCTTGAATGCTTTGTGGAAAAGGAAAGCAATATTTTGATTGTGTTTTGGAGCTAAGTTGTTTGTCTAAGATGAGACTTGTTTTCTTTCCTTCTGCATGTTGCTAAAAAAAAATATAACGACATTACATATATGTTGTGTTGAAATCCAATAGTGTGATGGATGGTTTTGTATTGAAATCATGTATGTTGTATGGAAGGATGTCGTAAAATTGCTTGCATGCTAGGGGTAGCTACATATCATTTTAGCCTGACCGTTCTGACCCTTGAATTGTCACCAAAAAACCTACGATTGGGAACTAGATTTTTGTGAAGTCAAAGCCATAGTTTTCATTATGTTGATGAATGATAAATTACGTTCTGGTGTCAAAGGATGAATTCCAATTCCAAAGTATAGGCCGATTGTAAATGTTTATGAAATCCTTTATTTCACAGAGAACAGAAGAACTCTAGAAAATGCTTTAAATTGATGCATTTGTTGAGTTTTTTTTTGGTGGTTGAGAATATTTGTAAACAAAAACCCGAAATATGATCTTTGAACCTGTAATAGCATGTATTAGGGATTTTCATCTTGTTATTGTTGAAAATTTTTTCACATTGCACAATGGGGTAGAGAAATCAAATTTTTTGTAAAGTATTTCTTTCAATTTTATGAATTTGTTCCCTTGCTTTTAGAAACAACATTTTCAAGTGTTGCAGCAATTTTGGCTTTCCCTACTATTCCCCTTGTACATAAAATGAAGATGAAGGAGCTTCGTTGATGAAAAAGCTAAGGAAGATAGCCACAAGGGAAGAAATGAAGGATGAAAATTACTTTAGACCTAAAGTCCCTCAAACAATTACTTCGGGCAAAAATCTTGAGAAGTGGCGTTGTCGAAGAAGGAATTCGAAGAAGGCGTAAAAGAGAGCTTCGCACCCGAAGCATATTCAGCAGCCACTTTGGGCAAAATTTTTGCAAAGCAGCATTCAAACGACATTTAAAAAGAAGACCTCTACTGAAGAAAATTGCGGTCTGAATTTGCTAAGGCAGAGAAAAATACTTTGGGCCCAAAGCATTTCAAAAGCTACTTCGGCCAAAAAACTTGCGAAGCGAAAGTTGAAGGAGCACAACATTGAAAAATACTTTGCGAAGAAATTGTCGAAGCGCCTACTTCGGGACTTCCATCTAGCGAATCATTTCTACTTTGGGCCAGAAGTCCCTCAAATAGCTACTTCAGGGGAGAATTTTGCGAAGCGGTGTTGTCGAAGAAAAATACAAGGGAAGAAGAATGAAAACTACTTCGCACCCAAAGCATTTCAAAAGATTACTTCGGGCAAGAAACTTGCGAAGCAGAATTTGAAGGAGCGTAACATTGAAAATACTTCTCCAAAAAACTGCCGAAGCACCCACTTTAGGCCTCCCCGCCAATGAACCATTTCTACTTCGCCAAAAGTCGTTGCGAAGCATCTACTTCGGCAAATCTTCGTGCGAAGTACTTTCACCCAAAGTGGAAGCAGTCAAAGCAATTTTGAAGGCAAGAATGTGCTTTGGCCAAAACCCTCTCGAACCACAATTTTGAAGGAAGATCATGGCAAAGCATTTTAATAGTTCATCAATGAAGCGGTTTTGGCACATCTCTCCAACGAAGCAGCGAGAAGTAAAGAGCCCATCTTGCGAAGGAAATATGCTTCGACACCCACCATCCCCGAAGCAGTTTTGTGAAACTCCACCATGCGAAGTACAAATCAAGAAGGAAGATCTGCTTCGGCACAAGTCCATTGCGAAGTGGAGTTGCAAACAAAATTTAGCGAAGCACTTCAAGGGCACGTGCTCCAAGTCGGGTGTTTTCTCGAGGTGATCAAGTGCCTCATAAATGCATTTTTTTGTGCCTGGTAAGCTCACTGCTCATTTTTAGCAAATGGAAACAAAGTATCAATTTTTGAAGAAGAGCCTGACGAGCATGGCAACCACTCGAGCACTGCACCCAGAATCCAAGGGTGCTCGAATGGCTCATTAATGCTTGTTTCCATGGCTGACCCAGTCGTAGTTGCCAGTTTTGGTAATAGATTTGAGAGCTCAGTCACGAGGGCTGCGAAGTTTTGACTTCTCAAGTTTTGAGGGTGTACTCTTCTATTTTATGCATTTATGGCTTAGAGGGTCGGGTCCTCTATAAAAACCTAGGCATTATAATGTAAGAGGGGGGGGGAAATTTTTGCTAGAAAGCTACTATAACTTAGATTCATGCGATTAATACTAAAGAGCTTTGGACTCTGATTTCTCTCTTGTATGTTGCCTTCTATGATTATTTCTTTCATCTTCTTTCATTTGCATACTATAATTCTGAACTCTAGATTTAGGTGTGTGATTGGAGTAGAACTCTAAAATTTTCCCTGTGTTAGTTCTCTTTTATGCCGCCTATGGATAGTGTTTCTGTTATATTCATTTTCCCTAATCATCGTTACTTTGAACTCTAAATTTTGACTAAAGGGGAGGGAGAATCTTGGAATTCATCCAGAGGATACATAGGAGGATTAATATCATGTTCATTTCATTATTCTTGGTGTTTTTTGTTGCTCTTTCAAACTATTGGCTAGCGATCGTGCTTCCAGTTCTTTCCCACCATTAAACTAGTGAGATTTCTTCCTTACTATGTTTATCTCTTTCCTGCACCCTTATCTTAAACATCAAAGTAGTTTAGCATAGGAGCTGGCCTTTCTTCGAATATTTGCACGAGGGGCATCTCTTCCCTTTGGACTTTCAATATTGGTCCAGGTCTAGGGTGCATACACTTACCCAAATCCTTTCCTGGGAAAATTTGATGACCAACAGTTTTTGGCATGCCCGATGGGATCCGATCAGTCTCACCTTATGAGTAGTAGTGAGAACCGATGCTCTCATTACCAAAAGACTCTTAGCATCTGGCGACTCTATTTACCCAAGAATATTTAAGTCATAAAGACCGGTACCGAAGTTTGCACCTTCATGCAAACAAGATGGAGAGTTAGGAATAGAGGAGAGGAAACTGAGTTCTTTGAGCTAGATATTGACGCCTTTGGGGAATGATCTAGGTTAGTTACCCTCGAATATCTGTTACGAGGAACATCCTCATAAGAGGCCGCTGTTGATGAACAAGGCCTAACTAATGATAGCACAACGGCTAGCTTTCCTCCTAATCCTACCAACTCACCAAAGCATCCTAGTACCTCCATTCCTATTGGTCGTCCTGTTAGCAATCAAGGAGGAGCTTCAAGAATTTTTGTCTCTCAAAATATAGGAGTAAATATGGGACAACAACAACAACAACAAATGCAACACCAACCGCTGCCTAGATTATTCCTAGCATGGAATTCTTAGGGACCGCTAAATCTAGTGGGACAAGGGCAAGTGTCACCTGCTACTATAAAGAAGATACCAACGTTCGATGACACTGGGAAGACTGCTCTGGAGCACATCTAGGACATAGTTTCTTTGGCGGTGATCCATGACATCATAGAAGAGTGGGTTATGGTAAAGCTTTTGGTTCTGTCTCTTAAAGGAAAACTCCTCTACTGGTATAGATCTTTACCACCTGGTACTATTACAAGATGGGACCAGTTAGCCGGATAGTTGATGTGAAGCTTCAATGAGTCCACCAATTCGACCTCTCTTTTGCATTAGTTCACAATGATCCAGAGACTTCAATGTTAGGTTTGCTTGAACCTAGCAAAGAATACCAGTTGGACTTCGGCCAACTGACAAAGCTACAGTGTACTATTTTCTTCGGGCATTCAATCATGATATCAGCATCATGGTGAGGTATTCGAATATCAATACCTTCCCAAAGTTATATGAGTTAGCCCAGAAAGTAGAGATGGATCTAATAGCTATGGGTAAGCTTCCCCAAATGATGTCGATGCCTATACTCCCTAATTTCCATCAATCCTAGTATGCGAGCGCAGCCATTTTGCAGATCTCTACAACCCCTGCATACCCAATCTCATCTTGGAACCCGAATCCCATTGTATCCCAAATCACTGCTCCACAGATTCATTTTCCCACTTTTTTGACTTTGCATCCCACGATTACTTTGGCATTCCCTGTACTACCAGCACCACTTCAACACCCTACTCTACCTCCAATACCGACGATGTCTACATTGCCACCTATTCCTAAAATCGATGACATGCAAGCCAAAATACTGCAAGAAGTTCAGTCCCTGAACTCCACAGTGTAGACCCTGTCTAATGACATGACCATTATGAAGAAGAAATAAGCACAAAAATATTTTCTATTGAGAAGATCTTATCCTACACCTGCGCTTACTAAAGATCAAGCGGTCCAGCAAGGAATATCTTCGACAAGAAATGCTGTAATAGATGAAGCCCCGAGCACTTTCGATTATATACATTAGTGCTCCACGTGTAATGACCCTCATGAAGAGAATACCTGCATGTTGCACCAACACTATGTACAAACACTGGCGAGCAGTAGTCATGGCGATCAAGTCAATGTCATCAGGCAATTGGATCAGAACCTGGTAACAATGAAGAAGAGCCAGTTACAGTCCTTACCAGAGGAGGAAAGAGATCGATAGAGGTAGATGCTACTCAAATGGCTCCCTTAAAGGTGCATGCTCATCATGAGAAAGGACAAAAACTTCCTCTAGCCCTGAACAAAGCTCAAAAGCCTCCACCAATCAAAGAGAAGGCCCAATAGGCCCCTACAAATCCATCGCAAGTGGAAACTAAGGAACAGGCTAGAGAGAAGTTCAAGTTTCCTTCGTTGACCAAGCGACAAAGGGTCAAAGCTACGAAATAGTATCGCACCAAATATGAGCCAAGAAAGGAACCTAGGGTGCCTAATTCCCTAGCGTACAACATTGTAGATGAGCTGAAGAGGATTCTAGCCAAAATCAGTCTGTACGATGCACTACAAATACCTGGACAAGTGGACCTATTGCAAGAATCATTAAAGATAAATAAAGCAAGAAAGGCAGCACCGCTTGCCCTAGTGCAGACTTTGTCCACATCCATTATGGGGAAGAATAGACCACCACCATTCTACATGTCTTTACAGATGGAGGGGTATGTTGTACATAACTACATGATTGACTCTAGGGCCATGACAATAGTCATGCCCAAGGCAATGTGCGAAGAGATAGGGATGGAATATACGTGAAGCAGTCATGGCATGCTACAGTTGGATGGTACTCTTGTAAAAACTATAGGAGTGATTAAAGATATTCCTATCCGACTACACAAAATGCCTCAGATCAGGATTATACAAAATGTGGTAGCCGTTGACCTTGAGCCTTACTTCAATATGTGCTTGTCAAGAGAATTTACGATGAATCTGGGAGGGTATCTATCTATGGATTACTCACACTTGGATATTCCATTCAAATGAAAGAAGATAAAAATCTACAATGAGAAGCTTTCTACCTTCCTCATAGAAAAGATGTCCGAAGGGGAGAGCAGTGATTTTGTGCATGTGATAGTGGAAGGGATAGAGCAAGTGGACCTGGTTGAGGAGTCCCTCACACAATTAAATTATGAGGATGATTTTTCATTAGCAGACTTTAATGCCATGATAGAAATCGAGATGGGATGTTATGCCATCGCTAAGCCTAAGAAACACATCAAGTCAGAATATAAGGTCTTAGCCTAAGGATTATGGAAATTAGTCTTCAATGGCACCCGATGCAAAAATGGTGCCAGGGCGGGGATTCTTTTAGTATCACCTTCTAGAGATTAGAAGGAGTATTTTTATCGGTTGGTGTGGAGTTGCACCAATAATGCAACAGAATACGAGGCATTATGCCTAGGACTAAAGAATGCAGAAAGGTTGGGCATAAAGCATCTCCAAATCTTTGGAGATTCTGAATTGGTATGTAATCAAGTCACAAACAAGTGTACTTCAAAGAAGCACTATCTCAAGTCATACCGTAATAGGGTATGGGACTTGTTTTACCAGTTTGAATCTCTCAATCTGTAGTCTATTCCAAGAGAAAAGAACTGACATGCTGATGTTTTAGCATCTATCGCAACCAAGTATTCTCCAGAAGAAGACATGGTGCATAAGCCCAAAGCTATGAGGATGATTTACAGGCCCTCTGTCCCAGACAGAGATCTGTATTGGCAATTTTTTGATAGTGATGAGCAGATTGTGAATTTTATGATTTAGGAAGCAACCACGATTGAAAGCAGAAGCCCTGATGAAGAAGAATATGAAGGGCTAGTTCAATTGAAGAATAATCACATTCCCAAGGTATTAATTACTCTTGAAAGCCTCTTTGATCAGAATGATCGAGCAGTTTCTCACAGGATCAAAGTCAATGCAAATCAGTATCAATATTTAGAACTTGAACCTAGGAAAGCAATAAAATTTGGGACAAATTGCACTTTGAAAGAGCTAGAACATATCTGATCTCTGTGTAGAATGTATCCCGACACAGTGGTTTGGTTTTATCAATATCTAAAGGGATATGATCGGCAACTGATCCAGCATACAATTGAGTTGCAGGAAGGGATCAAACCTTTTCGATAGAAGAAAAGGCCTGTTAATTCGAAGATCGAGGTCCTGATGAAGGCTAAACTCCTGAAGATGCTCGAGGCAAAGATAATTTATCCCATCAAACATTCTTCTTGGGTAGCGAATCTAGTCCATATTAGAAAGAAGAATGGAGATATATGATTGTGCATGGATTTTTGCAACCTGAACCAGGTTTCTCTCAAAGATCACTACCCTCTCCTGTAGATCGATCAGATCTTACATTCAGTGGCTAGGGCTCAACACTTCTCCCTACTCAATGGTTTCTCTGAATACAATCAAATCTAGGTTAGGTATGAGGACCAGCATAAAATTGCATTCACAACCAAGTGGGGCATATTTTCTTACCAGCGAATGCCATTTGGCCTTTCGAATGTGGGAGCCAATTTTCAGAGTGTAATGGATTTAGCTTTTGGTGAGCTCTTGAATAAGGTTATTGTTATCTATCTATATGACATGACTGTCTTCTCCTGAAGAAGGGAGGATCACCTCTTACATTTACAACAAATTTTTGAAAAATGCTAAGAGTTTGGCATTTCAATCAATCCAAAGAAATCCATATTCGCAGTCAGCGAGGGGAAGTTGCTTGGACATGCGATATCAGAGAAGGGTATCGTTGTAGATCCTGATAGATCTTAGGCTCTGATAAGCTCCCACTCCCAGTAGACAGGAAAGAAATTTAATATTTCTTCGGCCATATCAACTTTGTGAGGAAGTTTATTCCAGATATTTCCCAGGTCATCAAGCCATTGTCCAAACTCTTGAAGAAAGGTGCAGAATTCGTATGGAAAAAGGAGAGAAAAGAAGCATTCAAAGAAATAAAATCCCAAATTGCTCAAGCACCGGTCTTGACCAATCCTGACTACAATAGGGACTTCATCCTATATGCTATAGAACCCGAGAGCTATGTTGCAGTCCTGACACAAAAATGGGAAGATGGCGAAGAGCGCCCCATCGCATTTCTAAGGCAAGTAATAAACCCTCATGAAGAAAAATATAATTTCATAGAAAAATAGGTGCATGCAATAATGAAGTCTCTTAGGAAATTCAAAAAATTCATCTCCCAAAGTCGGGTTACAGTCTTTTTCATTCACCTTAATGTGCACAATTTCATCATCTAAGGATAATTGGGTAGTAAAATGGTCGGTTGGGTCAGCAAGATTCAAGAATTCGACATCGATATAAAACCTACAAAACTGGTTCATGGTCATGCATTGTGTCAAGATCTAGCGAAGAGCATGGCGGTCGAAGCTACATAATCTCAGTGTGATGACTCACCAACAGAAGAATGCTTCATAAACCAGAAAGAGGACGAGAAATACTAGGTTAGTGAGATAGTCGAATACTTTAATACCGACAGATGTCCTTTGCATCTAAATGCTTCACAACGAAGGCATTTTAGGATGCGGTTCTCCTGATATACCTTGCACCCCGAAGGCTTATTTTTTAGAAACACTAATGGCATCCTTCTTAGGTGTATAAAATATGATGATAAAAGGAGAGCCTTGGGAGAATTTCATTCAGGATTATCTGGAGGTCACTTCGTAGGAAGGACAACAACATTAAAGATCATCAAGGTGGGTTATTACTGGCCTACACTCTTTGCTGATGTCTTCACAGTATGTCACAAATGCGAGTAGTGTCAAAAGTTCGTCGGCCGAAGCAGAAATGCTTCAATGCCTCTCCAACCAATATAAGTAGAAACTCCCTTTCAATAATGGGGGCTAGATTTCATAGGGGTCATATCGCCGAACTCTTTCATTGGGCATAAGTTCATCCTAATCACAACTGATTACTTTACCATTCCCATGAAGAATGCAGATCAGGAGACCGTCATCGCTTTCCTAGAGGGATTGATCACCCGGTTTGACATTCCAAAAGCGATCATCATGGAAAATGGTCCTGGCTTCATAGGCACCAAAATCAATGGGTTCCTTTACAAATATGGGATATATCATAAAGTATCCTCCAACTACTATCCACAAGGCAACAGATTGGTAGAATCCACCAAAAAGACCTCGTTAAAGGTGTTGAGAAAGCTCATAGAGATGAACAAAAGGACTTGGCATCTCCTTCTAGATCGTGCCTTGTGGTCCGATCAAATTTCTATCAAGAATTCAATCAAGACTTCACCTAATGCCTTGGTCTACGACAAGGAGGCCATCTTACCTACCCATATAGAGATCCCTGCATTACAACTGTTAGAAGGAGAAGGAGTTAATCCTATGGAAAATAGACTGGCTCAGCTGTTACAGCTAAAGGAAGATAGCAAGAAAGCCTATCAGAGATTCGCTAAGCATGCTCAGGTCACCCACGATTGATTCAAGAAAAAATCATTCGATCGCACATTCAAAGTGGGAGATCTGGTATGGAAATGGGACTCTTGGAAGGCCAAGCCTGGGAATCATGACAAGCTAGATGCTTTTTGGGATGGGTTGTTTGAAATAGTAAAGGTAAACTTGGCCAACTCTTTCATCCTCAAGAATGTAGATGGCTAGGTATTACCAATTTCTGTTAATGGTCTTCATCTGAAGACTTTTCATCGCATGTATCAATGTGTGTGTATCAAGTTTTACTTTTGCATGTAAAATTGTATCTTTGTATATACTATGTTCTAATATTACAGGGAGGATAAGTATCACACCACCGCAGTGACAAATTCTAGCTTTGCTAGACCTAGCAAGGATCTCCTTCAGGGATTTTGTGTGTGAAGTAACTGATGTAATATGCTTCGCAGCGAAGCACTTTGGCTTGGAAGGAGTCCTCAAAAGAAACAAGGCCAAGAAATGCTTCGCAAAAGGAGTATGAGCAAAGCAGTTTTCAAAGAAAATCCAGCAAACCGTTTTCCAAGAGGAACAAACTTTGGAAAATTTTAGTGCGAAGCAACTAATGCAAGATGCTTCACAATGAAGCACTTTGGATTCCAAAATGTCTTCGAAAGACCAAAGGCATTATCAAAAGGAAAAAGTAGGAACGAAAGAGCTTCACACCCGATGCATTTCAAAAGGTGACTTTGGGCAGAAGTTTT
Organism: Wollemia nobilis; assembly: GCA_028583015.1. Classification (NCBI taxonomy): domain Eukaryota; kingdom Viridiplantae; phylum Streptophyta; class Pinopsida; order Araucariales; family Araucariaceae; genus Wollemia; species Wollemia nobilis. Next base: position 116,082 of record JAQPPZ010003698.1, read on the forward strand.
GCAAAGCAGATTTCAAAAGAAGCCTTGCAAAGTAGTTTCCAAGGAAGACAGCTTCGATGTGCAATCTTCGCAAAACAAAGTGGCAGCACGATTAGGAAGGACTACTTCGGGCTCAAAGCATTGAAAAATATCCCACACCAAAGGTTTTCTGTGAAGCATTTTCAATGTTGATTTCAACTTTGCCGAATTGGGAGCATTTAAAACGTGTCTTGGGGGACACGTCAACGACAACCTAGGGGAGTTCAAAGCGGATGAATTTAATGCAAAGGTGGCAGAGTGCATCCTAAGAGGATTCGATTAAGAGAAAAGCTCATGCCCAGGTATGAGGTGGCAATAGGTTGCATTTCCAATGCAAGGCATAATCATCAAAGCTCGTGGTCCCGCGTACTATGCCACCACAGAGCCAATCGAAGGGCACGACAACTTCCTCCATCCGAGGTGTAAATTTAATATTTGTAGGTGCCATAAATTTAGGTGGTTGTATTTTAAGGCTAAAAAACATGAGGCCCTAGTAGAAATAAGGTTATTCATCCATTAGTTCATGCAAGACTAAGAGCCTTCGGTTACTTTGCAATTCTCCTACCCTTTGCATCGAAGACCTTTGCGTTTAAACCCTCTATATCAAGGACTCTACCGCCACCATTTTCACAATGGAAAATAAAAACTCTAAGGAGAAAGGAAAGGAACCAGAAGTAATAGGCCCTAAAAAAACAAATAAGGGCAAGGAAGAGAAAAGGCATACACCTAAGAAGATCAATCTCACCCCTCACCCAGAAAAGCAATCGATGGAAGAAAGAGAGGACTCTGAAGAGAAACAACTTGAAGAACCACCAATTGATGGGTGGGAGAAAATTAGAGACACAGAGCTCTTAAAGGGTGTGGCTGACCTTCGATGCACTATTGAATTTATGACAAGCAGACTCACCCCAGAGAATAAGAGAGCCACTGCATATTATTCTCAAATTTATTGGTATTTGTCCTCGCCTTCTTACCATTGTCTCGAATTAATTTGTGCTATCGCACATAACTACTAGCCCACCTCCAGGAAAGTGTTGGATGCTATGGGCCATAGGTTGTTTTCAATTTTGAAGGAATATGTGCAAGCAGCCTTCGCACCACAGCAAGGGCAACCCAAATGATATTCGGTTCATAATGTCATTCTGAGTGAACAGATGGAGAGGTTCACCTCCAAAAACTACATATTGAAATTTTTGTGCGAGAACCTCAAAAGTGGGCTCCCTTTAGGAAAGCTACCCTAAATGCCCTTACCCTTGGCAACCTTCAAGAACATCGATATTTTTTCTATCATTGCATGGGTGGCGGGCCTGTCGACAAATGCTTCGGTGCAACCCTGGTAGGTGTCTTTGGCAAAATGTATTTTGAGATGGGAATTCTACGCCCCTGATACTTCAAGACCAAACACCAACCCATTTTTCTTTGATTGGGCAGAATGGGTGGCCCGAACCTTGCACACGTGGCTCACCAGCATGAAGAATTTGATGACGGGCTAGTACTTCGCACCCTGTTATTTCCTTGTTTGGTTGTTTTTCTACCATGTACATAAGAAATTCCTCCACATTGCCATTTCTCCGAGCAACAAGGATGGAAATCCTTTTCCTGTGTACCAGTGGACTCCCCTCCTATTGATGATAGAGTCTTATTATTATTTTAATCAATAATTCTTGGGACCTGCTATGCATTTTTGAGGGGTTCTTGCCCTCGGGTGCCCCTCAGTTTGAGAGATTGTAGTAATGGAAAATAAAGGAGACATCTTTCAATTAATGTAGGGACTGGTGATTCACCTATTTAGCTTTATAGGGAAACCATTATTGCTACCTGTTTTCCCCTCTGAGTACCAATTCGCATTGGAGGTTGTAGAACATGAACTTATACTAAGAGGGGGGGTGAACATTATAAGACTTAACCATTTAATAATTTTAATTTCAGATAGCAGTGGCATCAACACAACATTAAACAAGACAAAAAACATCACACATTGAAGACCCATTTTAACGTGGTTCACCCAGAATGGTTGGGCTACGTCCACAAAACTTTTCTCTAAAAGTTTATCTCAAATTCTTTGGGAAACCTTCCCAATTACAAAGTTCATGAGCCTCGGCTCAAAGGAGATACCTTCCCCTAATTCTGCTTCGACTAGTGATCCTCTAGAAGACCTCTGCCTCAGCTTCCCTTAGCAAATGGAACTCTATCCATAGAAGACACTCGTCTTCCCCGCTCCGTCGGAGACCTCTTTCCTCAACTCTATCACCTCAAAGCTGGTCCTCGAATTTGCACTAAACACAGTCCTTCGATCTAGCACAAATGTCCTCTTCCTCTTTCTCTGGTCTGCACCAAACACAGCAGCACTCAGCTCTCGACGATCGAACTTCTCACTCTACGCATCAACTCGCCACTTCTGTGCTATTTGCGTTGTTATGGCTACATCTCGCACACTTCGCTCGATTCGACTCGACTCGCTCTTTGCGCACCGTAGACTTTACTTGCGCAAGTTTAATACTTATTCGATCTCGAAACAACCCTCTTTATATAGTATAAATTTCAAGAACAAAATTTAAACTATAGTCGGCTGTAACCCTAAACATCGTCGATTGCATAACCCTGAACTTCGTTGGCTCAAAGTTAACTCTGTCCTTCAACCGCCTCTGGTTTTGTAGCTTTTCTTGCAAAACTACAACATGTCGCGATATCGCGACACCTTTGCAGCCGAACACTTTCTTTTGCCTGTTGTCACGATATCGTGACACTTTCTGCTTCTGCTGACGTCATCTTCTCTTCTGTCACGAAATCGTGACCCTTCTGTCTTCATGGCCTTCTTCTCTGCTTTTGTCGTGAAATCGTGACACTTTTGCCTCTGCTGACGTCATCTTCAATTCTGTCACGAAATCATGACCCTTCTATCTTCATGGCCTTCCTCTCTACTTTTGTCATGAAATCGTGACACTTCTACTGCCTTGAGCTTCTTTCTGCCTTACACCTGCGAAACTGGAACATGTTGCGAAATCGCGATGCTTTTATCTTCATAGCCTTCCTCTCTGCTTTTGTCACGAAATCGTGACACTTCACCTATGGAAGACATGCTTTCAGTTTCTATCATGAAATCGTGACACTTTCTCCATTCGTATGCTTTTCTTTCATCCTGTCACGAAATCGCTGACACTTTCTTCATCCGTTGGCTTCTTCACTTCGCTCGTCGCGAAATCGTGACACTTTCTGCATCCGTACGCTTTTCCTTCATCCTGTCGTGAAATCGTGACGCTTTCAGCTTTCGAAAGCTTTCTTTGCAGCCTATCACGAAATCGTGATGCTTCTCATTTCAGACTCTTCCCTTTGCTGCATGTCACGAAATCGTGACAGTTCTCACTTCGAGCTTTTCAGCATGTCGCAAAATCACGATAGTCCTCACTTCATCTTTTGCAGCATGTCGCAAAATCGTGACACTTTTTCTTTCGGACTCTCTCTTCTGCATTATGTCATGAAATCGTGACACTTTTTCTTTCGGACTCTCTCTTCTGCATTATGTCGTGAAATCACGACACTTTTCCTTTCGGACTCTCTCTCTGCAACATGTCACGAAATCGTGACACTTTTTCGTCCGTACAACCTTCCTTGCAATATGTCGTGAAATCGCGACACTTTTCCTTCTCTGCCTTCCTGCTCTTTTCAAGTCGCGAAAATGTGACATGTCACGAAATCGCGACACTTTCCACCTTGCTCTCCTTCTCTGCCAACATGTCACGAAATCGTGATAGTTTTGCCTACTTCTTCTCTCTCTTCCAACATGTCACGAAATCATGATAGTTTTGCCAACACTTTCTCTCTCCTCTAAAATGTCATGAAATCGTGACAGTTTTTCTAGCACTTTCTCTCTCCTCTAACATGTCATGAAATCGCGACAATTTTTCCAGCCTGCTGCATACTTTTTCTAACTTGTCTTTTTCTTTGATCTTTTGCAAATGGGCCACTATGATCTTCTTGGAAACTCACTGTCCATGCTGTAACCTTCATCAAAACAAATTCTTTGACATCAAATCAGAATCCTTCAAAAGCTTCTTGACATCAATGACAACTTCTACACTTGAGCAAAGGCAATGTACCCAAGGTACCCAAAATTGCCAACAATCTCCCCCTTTGTCATTGATGGCAAACCTTTATGGAAACACATCTCAAGAGCCAAAACTGAAACCAACTATGCCAACAACTGAGAACTGCCTTTGAAGTTTTGCTCCCCCTGACTTGAAGCTCTTCTCTTCACTTGATGCTCTCCCCCTTACTCATATCTCTCCCCCTTTGTCATCAATGGCAAAGGGTCACCTTTAGGGCTCGGGACTAAGAATGAGCCTCTTAGCTTAGTCCCCCCCACCTCCTGATGAGGTGATTAATTCTGGGGTGGGAGTACAACTCCCAATTTCTCCCTTAGATACTCAAACGTGTCTCTTGGAAGAGGTTTGGTGAAGATATCTACAATCTGCTCTTTAGTAGACACATACTCTACCTTGACCTGCTTGTCTTGCACTTTCTCCCTTAGAAAATGATATTTGATGGAAATGTGCTTCGTCCTTGAGTGCATTACCGAATTTTTGGAAATACTTATGGCACTTGTATTATCACAAAGAATGGAGATGGGTTGTTCATGCTTGACTTTGAAATCCTCCAAGGTGGTTTTCATCCATAACACTCGTGTACACCCAACCACTATTGCTATGTATTCAGCCTCTGCTTTAGATAAGGAAACTGAAGGTTGTTTCTTACTTAGCCAAGAAACCAAACTCTTTCCCAGAAAGAATGCTCCACCACTAGTGCTTTTCCTGTCATCAATATCGCCTACCCAATCTGCATCTATATAAGCTGTGAGGGTGAAATCATCACCTTTGGGATACCAAAGCCCAAAGTCCATAGTGCCCTTCAAATATCTGAATATCCTCTTAACTGCTATAACATGAGATTCTTTTGGAGCTGCCTAAAATCTTGCTACTAACCCAACGGCCTGCATGATATCTGGTCTGGTAGTTGTACCGTATAGTAAACTGCCAATCATAGATCTATACAACTTCGGATCTACCGTTAGAGATTCATCATCTTTACTCAGATTGCACCCTGTAATCATTGGAGTACACACGGGTTTGCTGTCCATCATCCCAAATTTCTTCAACATTTCTTTGATATACTTTCCCTGAGAGAGAAATATACCATCTTTTGATTGCGCAATCTGAAGCCCTAAAAAGAATGACAGCTCTCCAATCATAGACATCTTGAATTCCTTCTGCATGGTGATAGCAAAAACTTTGCACATCTGAGTATTATTTCCCCCAAAAATAATATCATCAACATAGACAACTATAATCAACATATCATCATCTTCATTCTTAATATACAAGTTGCTATCTGCCACGCCTTTCCTGAAGCCTTGCTCATGAAGATACCCATCAAGTCTTGAGTACCAAGCCCTGGGTGCTTGCTTTAACCCATACAAGGCCTTTTTCAGTTTACACACATAGTCTGACTGTTCTGAGAGAGACACTCCTTCTGGTTGTTCTATGTAGACTTCTTCTTCCAACACCCCATTTAGAAAAGCTGATTTTACATCCATTTGATATACTTTGAATGATTTGAAGCTTGAAAGGGCCAAAAACATTCTGATAGCTTCAAGACGAGCAACAGGCGCAAACGTTTCATCGAAATCAACGCCTTCTACTTGAGCATAACCTTTGCAGACTAGCCTAGCTTTGTTTCTGACAATCTTTCCATCCTCATTGAGTTTATTTCTGAATATCCATTTTGTGCCAATGATGTTCTTGTCCTTAGGTCTTGGAACCAAATCCCAGGTTTCACTTTTCTCAATTTGATTTAGCTCTTCATCCATCGCTTTTACCCAAAATTTATCTGTACATGCTTCACTGAAATTTTTTGGCTCAATCTGAGATAATAATGAAACATTTGTAGAATCGTGTGAAGGAATGACTCTTCTTCTTGTTTGCCTGTTGTTTGGATCACCAATGATCAAGTCTTTGGGATGATGTTTCTGAACATAGCATGAAGGAGTTTTGGGAAGCAGTTGTTGTCTTTCCTCTTCCTCATCTGAAACCTCTCTGAATTCTTCTTGACAAATTTCATCACTGAGTTCCTTGACTGGTTCTCTTACCCCTATCTTTTCATCAACTGTTACATTTATGCTCTCTATGATTGTATGCGTTCTTTTGTTGAAGCATCTGTAGGCCTTGCTCCTGCTGGAATATCCAAGAAAAATTCCTTCATCGCACCTAGGATCAAACTTACCCAAATTCTGATCTTCCCTTCTGATGAAGCATTTACTCCCAAACACTTTGAAGTATTTTACTATAGCTGGTCTTCCTTTCCACAACTCATAAGGAGTTTTATGATGATTGACTCTAAGTTGGGCCCTGGTGATGATGTAGACTGCTGTACTGACTGCTTCTTTCCAAAACCCATCTGAAAGTTTTGACTCATTTAACATTGCTCTAGCCATATTTTCAATAGTTCTATTTTTCCTCTCAACTACTCCATTTTGTTGAGGAGTTCTTGCTGCTGAATATTCTCTTTTGATTCCTTGTTGCTCATAGTATTCCACAAATTCATTTGAAGTGAACTCTCCTCCTCTATCTGATCTTAAGCATTTTATTCTCTTGTCAGTCTCATTTTCAATCATCTCTTTAAACGCTTTAAATTTTTCAAAAGCTTCAGATTTTTCTTTGAGAAAAGTAACCCAAGTCATTCTAGAATAATCATCTATAAACAGCATGAAGTAGCTTTCTCCCTGAATGCTCTAAGTTCTAGTAGGGCCACATAAATCAGTATGAATAAGATCCAAAGGTTTTGAAGAAGTATACCCTTTTGATTTAAAACTGGTTCTGGTCTGTTTTCCATGTTGACAGGGACCGCAAATGATGTTATGGGGCCTTTTTATTTTGGGCAAGTCTCTCACTGCTTCCTTGTTACTAATATTGATAAGATTATCAAAGCTCAAATGCCCCAATATTTTATGCCATAACCAACTCTCATCTTCTTGAGTTAGAAAACACTTTTCCTTTTTTATCTCACTTAGCATGTAAAGATTGTTTGGAGTCCTTGTAGCACTAGCAATGAGTTTTCCATTTTTTTCTTTACTTATCTCACATCTATCTGAAAAGAAAGATACTATGTGCCCTTGATCACAAAGTTGACTCACACTAAGAAGATTATGTCTTAGGCCTTCTACATAAAGCACATTTTCTATTTTGGATTTCCCATCCAAACTAAGAGTCCCTTTACCACAGATTTTTGTGGACTTGTTATCTCCAAAATTGACTGTTCCTCTGTTTGTTTCTTTTAAGACCAAAAACTTTTCCTTTTCACCAGTCATATGTTTTGAACAACCACTATCAAGATACCATTTTTCTACTTTGTCTTGAGCATGAAAAGCAGTTTGAACTATCATTGACTTAGATTTGATCTCATTTTTCTTTTTAGTGAACTCAAAGCTAGATCTATCCAAACTGCACATTCTTGCTATATGCCCAAAATTCTTGCACTTGTAACACATGATATTTTTATTCATAAGAGGTGCAAAAGAGTTAACATTTTCTTTACTGTGGCTATTCAAAGACTTATTGCAATGCATAGCAATGTGACCAAATTTCTTGCAGGAAGAACAATAGCCATGGAAAGTATTATGTAACCTGTTTTGATGCCTTGGATGATTGTTCTTCTTGTGACGGACTGGAATCCACCGCTCTTCAGGATGAAAATTGATCTTGCTCGAAGACCCTATTTCATGAATGGTGAAACCATCCTTCTCTTGCTTTTCACATGGAGCCAACTGTTCCAACTTCATTCTAAGAGTCATAACCTCTTCTTCTAGTTTCTCGCAATCAGCTTCCTTTCCTTTTAAAGCCTCTGTCAGAACCTGTTCAATCTTCTTTCCTTCTTCAACTAGAATTTTGAAATCTATAACCTTTTGAGACAATTCTGATTTTGCTATCTCTTCTTCTTGACATTGATGCTTGAGAACATAATTCTCTTCCCTAAATTTCTCAAGCTTTCTTAAAGCCAAGAAGAATTCACCTTTGAGATCGAACTCAACCTCTTTATCTCTTTCTGAATTTGTATGTTCCTCTGATAGATCCTTCTCCAAGCTGTTAGGCTCTTTCTGGAGAAACCCGCTCTGATACCAATTGAAGAACATGAACTTATACTGAGAGGGGGGGTGAACAGTATAAGACTTAACCATTTAATAATTTTAATTTCAGATAGCAGTGGCATCAACACAACATTAAACAAGACAGAAAACATCACACATTGAAGACCCATTTTAACGTGGTTCACCTAGAATGGCTGGGCTACGTCCATAAAACTTTTCTCTAAAAGTTTATCTCAAATTCTTTGGGAAACCTTCCCAATTACAAAGTTCATGAGCCTCGGCTCAAAGGAGATACCTTCCCCTAATTCTGCTCTGACTGGTGATCCTCTAGAAGACCTTTGCCTCAGCTGCCCTTAGCAAATGGAACTCTATCCATAGAAGACACCTGTCTTCCCTGCTCTGGCTGGAGACCTCTGTCCTCAACTCTATCACCTCAAAGCTGGTCCTCGAATTTGCACTAAACACAGTCCTTCGGTCTAGCACAAATGTCCTCTTCCTCTTTCTCTAGTCTACACCAAACACAGCAGCACTCAGCTCTCGATGATCGAAACTTCTCACTCTACGCATCAACTCGCCACTTCTGCGCTATCTATGCTGTTATGGCTGCATCTCGCACACTTCGCTCGATTCAAATTGACTCACTCTTTGCACACTACAGACTTGTGCAAGTTCAATACTTATTCTATCTCGAAATAGCCCTCTTTATATAGTATAAATTTCAAGAACAAAATTTAAACTATAGTCGACTGTAACCCTAAATACTATCGACTGCATAACCTTGAACTTCATCGGCTCAAAGTTAACTCTATCCTTCAACCGCCTCTGGTTCTGTAGCTTTTCCCATGAAACTACAACATGTCATGATATCACGACACCTTTGTAGCCGAACACTTTCTTTTGCCTGTTGTCACGATATCGTGACACTTTTTGCTTCTGCTGACGTCATCTTCTCTTCTATCGCGAAATCATGACCCTTCTGTCTTCATGGCCTTCTTCTCTGCTTTTGTCATGAAATCATGACACTTTTGCCTCTGCTGACGTCATCTTCAATTCTGTCGTGAAATCGTGACCCTTCTATCTTCATGGCCTTCCTCTCTGCTTTTGTCGTGAAATCGTGACACTTCTGCTGCCTTGAGCTTCTTTCTGCCTTACACCCGTGAAACTGGAACATGTCACGAAATCGTGACGCTTTTGTCTTCATAGCCTTCCTCTCTGCTTTTGTCACGAAATCATGACACTTCACCTATGGAAGACATGCTTTCAATTTCTATCATGAAATCGTGACACTTTCTCCATCCGTACGCTATCTTTTCATCCTGTCACAAAATCGTGACACTTTTTGCATTCATGCGCTATCTTTTCTACCTGTCGTGAAATCATGACACTTTCTGCATCCGTACACTTTTCCTTCATCTTGTCATGAAATCGTGATGCTTTCAGCTTTTGTACGCTTTCTTTGCAGCTTGTCGCAAAATCATGACGCTTCTCATTTCAGACTCTTCCCTTTGTTGCATGTCATGAAATCGCGATAGTTCTCACTTCGAGCTTTTCAGCATGTCGTGAAATCACGACAGTCCTCACTTCGTCTTTTGCAGCATGTCACGAAATCATGACACTTTTTCTTTCGGACTCTCTCTTCTGCATTATGTCACGAAATCGTGACACTTTTTCTTTTAGACTCTCTCTTCTGCATTATGTTGCGAAATCATGACACTTTTCCTTTCGGACTCTCTCTCCTGCAACATGTCGCGAAATCGTGACACTTTTTCGTCCGTACAACCTTCCTTGCAATATGTCACGAAATCGTGACACTTTTCCTTCTCGGCCTTCCTGCTCTTTTCAAGTCGCGAAAATGCGACATGTCACGAAATCGCGACACTTTCCACCTTGCTCTCCTTCTCTGCCAACATGTCACGAAATCGCGATAGTTTTGCCTGCTTCTTCTCTCTCTTCCAACATGTCACGAAATCGCGATAGTTTTGCTAGCACTTTCTCTCTCCTCTAAAATGTCACGAAATCATGACAGTTTTTCCAACACTTTCTCTCTCCTCTAACATGTCGCAAAATCGTGACAGTTTTTCTAGCCTGCTGCATACTTTTTCTAACTTGTCTTTTTCTTTGATCTTTTGCAAATGGGCCACTATGATCTTCTTGGAAACTCACTGTCCATGTTGTAACCTTCATCAAAACACATTCTTTGACATCAAATCAAAATCCTTCAAAAGCTTCTTGACATCAATGACAACTTCTACACTTGAGCAAAGGCAATGTACCCAAGGTACCCAAAATTGCCAATAGAGGTCGCTCGGCAAAGCAATGTAACAAACGTTGTCTACGACCACGGTCAAAAATGGGCACATACCTATGAATTCCCTTTCAATATGGGGGTAATTTAAGTATTTTCCTTGAATCAGAACGTATTCCTGGAGAAAAAGCTTACCAATTTTGGCCTACTCCAAATTCCTCAACAATGGCTCTATGATCCCTTGGGAGTGATGAGGGATCATCTAAAATTCAAGAATTTTCATATCTGCCCCCACCCTAAAATTGTGGAGCAAAGAAATAATCCCAATGGGAAGGATCTAGAGTGGCATGTAGAAAGGATGAGGACATTGCTTCCCTGGCATGAATTTTACCCAATGGAGATCGAGTTTGACCCAGACCAGCATCCTTTCCCAACTCCAAACTCCACATTTTGGAGAAAGGTGAAAGATGATTTGAAAGAAGAATTGAAGAATTGGGGTGAGGAAAAACTTCGGGAGTGGTGGATAATGAGAGTCCATCGCCAAAATATGAATTCCTATGGAATCTTGACAACTAATAAGGACTTCACAGTTGTTTACGAAGCCAATGTTGGGACTTGGAAGCCCATATCCTTTGTCGACTTTGTTCCTCCAGCTACCCCAAAATCAGGAGAAAGCCCAAGAGGATCTGACAATGCCACGAAGCAAGAAGAAGAGAAAGAAGCCGAAGCTACACCAAAGGCACTACCATGGGGACCATCGGAAAGCCATGACACAAGTGTCGAAGAGTCAAAAAAACCATTACAGAGGAAGAAAAGAAAGAGGCAAGAGCAAATTCAAGTGCCTCCGAGCCACCCAAAGCGACCCCACACAAAGCTCCCAAGTGCTCCTACCGAACCACCTGCATCAGGCCCGATCAAAGCAAATTTTGAAGATACAGACCCACCAAGTGCTGAGACAGTCCCAGGTATAGATATCATTGATGTAGAGGAACTCCTCCAACAAGAGGGAGACCCCGAAGTAGAAGTCATGGAAGTCAGGAGTGCCAAAGTCCAAAAGGAGTAGGAGCTTATCACACAAAAATTCACCACAACCGCTCTGCCAGAAGGGCATGCAGGTATGCACTCTCCACCCTTTGCTTTGGTCTCTCACATGTCGACTGTGGTCCCTGCCAAAGATTCTCATCAGTCTCTCCCTCCCTCATAAATTCAGTCACCTCTTCACGCGTTACCTCTTGCTATCGATCCTGTTAACCCCACTCCACTCGATTCATCAGGCTGGGACAAGTCTTTTGACACTACTTCACCCACCTATGCCATCATTCCCTCAGTTCCTAGGCAAGGCAAAGGTAGTACCCCAAAACTGAGCCCCATACCTTGCTCCCCTATCACACATAGCATAGTTCCTCTCACCGAAGCTCCTGCTACACCCGTCGTCGAACCTACTGGTGAGGCATCCCCTATTCATTCCTTATACTTGTTCACCCCTTTTGTTGGAGATCCAGCCTCATTTGAATTAGAAATGTCCTTAATTAAGGAATGCCCTCTAGCCGAGAAGCTACTCCTAGCTTGGCAAAACATAGAAAAAATATTGAAGTAGGCGAGGAAAAAGAGAGAGTGCTCCGTGGCCCAGGTGGAAAAATGTGTTGTCTTTGATTTGAAGGCCGAAAAGTTGCACAAGGTAAAAAATATCCCCAAGGTCCAAAAGCCCCTGGATGAAATGACTCTAGCGGACTACGACTACCAAGATAAATCTAAGGACCTGGAGCATCTTAATGTAGATAATGAATCTGCATCTATGCATGTCAGGATCGAAACTTTCCAAGCACATGCAAACATCGCCAATCAGCGTAGATTTGAAGCAAAAAATGCCAACATCAAGTTGGAAGAAGAGTTAGCTAGAATTTGCTCCAAGCTAGAGTATTTAGAAAAGCAATGTGAGCAGATAAAGAAAGAAGCAGATGCTCTAAAATGGCAAATAAGACAACTGCAGAATGCAACCAAAATTCAAAGCCAAATATAGGCCAAAACTGATCTGAGGGCCAAAGAGTTTGAGAGCAAGATCTTGTAGTTGCAGTGGCAATTACATAAAAAAAGAAATCCTGGAGCTGTTTGACAAATGTAGAATCAAAGAAATCCGCTCACACTTGCTCAAGAATTTCAAGTCTCGGGCCTCCAGTGCCCTATCAATTTTAACCTATATCATCGAAGCATAGCATGCCACTATCGAAGGATGGCCAATCATAGATGAGATCACTTAGAAAGCTAGAGGCTGACTCAAATTAGCCTTTGATGTCCAAAGCATGAAATATCAGGACTTGCAGGTTGCTACAATGAGTCGAACGGCTAGAGATTGGTCCATAGCCCAAGCCATAGTTTGCACCTTCTTTTCAAAGGTGAGGAAGGCACAAAAGGCGAAGGACCTCCTGGACATGTTTGAGAATGAGCAGCGCGCATCGCTAGGCTATTTCTAGGATCTCTCTTCCTTAGGTTTCTTGAGCTTCACGGATAATGATGGGAACCTTCTGACCAAGGAAGAGCTTAAGACTGCATGGCTTCATTTTGAAGGCACTGTCTCGAAGATAGATGAATGGGCAGAACTGATAACAGAAGGGCAGGTCACAGATTTCATTCTGAGACACTGCAAGATTGCAGCCTACCTGAATGATCTATACACCAAGGCCAAACATGTTGATATCAGGCAGATTGATCTGTTTCGCATTTTTGTTAAGGCATTGCAATATCAAGAGCCTTTCTCGAAGGGTTCTTGGTCTCATGTCCATCGAACCATGAAGTGCATTCACGATCGCCTTGCCCCATCATCGTAGTAGGAAGCCACACCTGGGGAAGTAGAAAAAGGAGAAAAAGAAGAAAAACATGCTGTGGAAGCACCCTATGAGATAGAAAAATGAGAAGGGTCTGGAGGTAACTCTGGCCCAACGGATCAAGGCTGAGGGTTCTCCCATCGAGACGAGATTGTTACCCCATGAGCCGCCAAGAATGTTGACAATTTTGTCACATTGCATAATGGGGTAGAGAAATCAATTTTTTTGTAAAGTATTTCTTTCAATTTCATGAATTTGTTCCCTTGCTTTTAGAAACAATATTTTCAAGTGTTGCAACAATTTTGGCTTTCCCTGCTCTTCCCCTTGTACATAAAATGAAGATGAAGAAGCTTCATTGATGAACAAGCTAAGGAAGATAGCCACAAGGAAAGAAATGAAGGATAAAAATTACTCTGAACCTGAAGTCCCTCAAACAGCTACTTCGGGAAAAAATCTTGTGAAGTGACGTTGTCGAAGAAGGAATTCGAAGAAGGCGTAAAAGAGAGCTCCGCACCCGAAGCATTTTCAGTAGCCACTTCGGGCAAAAGTTTTGCGAAGCAGCATTCAAAAAAAATTTCAAAAGAACACCTCCAGCGAAGAAAATTGCGGTCCGAATTTGATAAGGCAGAGAAAACTACTTCAGGCCCGAAGGAATTCAAAAGCTACTTCGGCAAAAAAACTTGCAAAGTGAAAGTCGAAGGAGCACAGCATTGAAAAATACTTTGCCAAAAAATCGTTGAAGGGCCTACTTCGGGCCTTCCCTCCAGCGAATCATTTCTACTTCGAGCCCGAAGTCCCTCAAACAACTACTTCGGGTGAGAATTTTGAGAAGCGATGTTGCCGAAGAAAAATACAAGGGAAGAAGAATGAAAACTACTTCCCACCTGAAGCATTTCAAAAGATTACTTCAGGCAAGAAACTTGTGAAGCATAATTTGAAGGAGCACAACGTTGAAAATACTTCACCGAAGAACCGCCGAAGCACCCACTTCGGGCCTCCCCGCAAACGAACCATTTCTACTTTGCCAAAATTCATTGCGAAGCATCTGCTTCGGCAAACCTTCGTGCGAAGTACTTTCACCCGAAGTGGAAGCAGTCAAAGCAATTTTGAAGGCAAGAATGCGCTTCGGCCAAAACCCTCCCAAACCATAATTTTGAAAGAAGATCGCGATGAATCATTTTAACAGTTCATCAGCGAAGCGGTTTTGGCATGTCTCTCCAACGAAGCAGCAAGAAGTAAAGAGCCCATCTTGCGAAGGAAATATGCTTCGACACCCACCATCCCCGAAGCATTTTTGCAAAACTCCACCATGTGAAGTCCGAATCAAGAAGGAAGATCTACTTCAACACAAGTCCATTGTGAAGTGGATTTGCGGATAAAATTTAGCGAAGCACTTCAAGGGCATGTGCTCCAAGCTAGGTATTTTCTCGAGGTGATCAAGTGCCTCATAAATGCATTTTTTTGTGCCCGATAAGCTCGCTGCTCATTTTTAGCAATTGGAAATGAAGTATCAGTTTCTAAAGAAGATCCCGGTGAGCATGGCGGCCATGCGAGCACTGCACCTAGAAGCCAAGGATGCTCGTATGAATCATTAATGCTTGTTTCCATAGCTGACCTAGTCGCAGTTGCCAATTTTGGTAATAGATTTGAGAGCTCAGTCATGAGGGCTGCGAAGTGCTGACTTCTCAGGTTTCGAGGGTGTACTCTTCCATTTTGTGCATTTATGGCTCAGAGGTTCGGGTCCTCTATAAAAACCCAGGAATTGTAATTTAAGAGGGGGGGAAATTTTTGCTAGAAAGTTGTTGTAACTTAGATTCCTATGATTAATACTAAAGAGCTTTGGACTCTGATTTCTCTCTTGTATGCTACCTTCTGTGATTATTTCTTTCATCTTCTTTCATTTACATACTGTAATTCTGAACTCTGGATTTAGGTGTGTGATTGTAGTAGAACTCTGAAATTTTCCTTAAGGATACATAGGGGGGGAAAATGCTATATTAGTTCTCTTTTATGTCGCGTGTGGATAGTGTTTCTGTTATATTCATTTTCCCTAATTGTCGTTACTCTGAACTCTGAATTTCGATGAAAGGGGAGGGATAATCCTGGAATTCATCTAGAGGATACATAGGAGGATTAATATCGCGTTCATTTCATTATTCTTGGTGTTTTTTTCTGCTCTTTCAAGCTATTGGCTAGCGACCGTGCTTCCAATTCTTTCCCACCATTAAACTACTGAGATTTCTTCCTTACTCTGTTTATCTCTTTCCTGCACCCTTATCTTAAACATCAAAGTAGTTTAGCATAGGAGCCGGCATTTCTCTGAATATTGGCACGAGGGGCATCTCTTCCCTTCGGCCTTTCAATGTTGGTCTAGGTCTAGGGCACATACACTTACCCAAATCCTTTCCTAGGCAGATTTCATGACCAACAGTTATAAAATGGAAACTTGGAAAATACTATGTTTTGAAAGTAAACTTACCTATCTATAATAGTATGGTAGCTGGTAGTGTGTGATTAAAATAAGTTTAGTAATAGGATGCACTCATGACGGTTGAGAGGAATACCACTGCAAGGTGACATAACAAACATGAAAATATACAGTACTGTAAGGATTATAGATTAGGTTGTATAAATATTCAAATTAGACCTACATTTGAAAATGTTGCATTGGAAACCTTGGAAAAATTCATAAGAATTAGACAAAAGCAAACATGTCTGTTTTAAGACTTAAGCCCGGGTGAAGTAGAGATTGTATAAAATACAAATAGAACCTAGAAATTTTAGAAGCTCTGCATTTGACATAGCCTATGGATAAATTGAAATTGAAACAAGGAAAATATGTCTTAAACATAGTTAAGCTTATAAGATGCGGTGGTAATGATAAAACCTAAATCAAACCCATAGGATAATATGGGTAAAGTGGAGTAAGGATTTCTCTATTTGACTGTTCGTGCAACATTGCGTTAGTGTAGCAGTGAGGAACAATATTCTTTTAAATTCAATGAATTTTGTAATAAAATTATAATTAATGTGAATTGTAGAATAGCCAACTTAGTTCATGATTTTATAAAAATTCTATAAAGTATTGTGGAAAAGTGATTTGACGATGCAAATTATAATGTAGCCTTTACTTCAAAGGAATAGTAATTATAAAGGGATTCTATTTGGACTTATTTTATCAAAAGTGGGAATATTTAGTTTTAGCATCTCTTTCTTATATTTTCCACACTATAAAAATTCGAGTAGTCAAATGGAAAATTGGTAATCTTATAGAACCTAGCAAAACTCTTTAATGATATCAAAATAACACCCATTAGTAAACCTTTGAACCAAGTTGGGGTAAACTTTAAGTTAAGGAATTTTAAGATTGTGGAAGGGGTAATCTTATTTTGCAACCCAAGGTTGTGAGTAGGACAACCTTGATTCTATTTTAAGATTGTGGGTGAGATAATCTTGTATATTAATTGCTAATGGTGCTTGTGGGTAGGCAACCATCATAATTTTGAATTTATATCAAGAATGTAGATGGATCAATCTTGCATGATTGCGGGTAGGCAACCATCAATTCCAAGGCTCTAACTATACTTTTGGTGGTAAAAGGTCAGAACGAGAGGTAATTGTTGCGGGTCAAACAAGGTGAATGGTTTCCTATTTTTGTCACATGCCCATGCATTTAATTATCAACCCAGGGAGCTTTGTAAACTTGTGAAGAGTTGGAATTAGGTTACTACAATACCACTGGAGGTGAATCTGCTAATCCTATGTTTGGGGGGTGTTCTTGAGATGGTTGTCAATCATTCTCGCACTCCTCAATAAATTACGTAAGAAGAACAGAATTAAATCTATAGAAATAAATCTACTGCAAATACTGGAATTAGCAAACTAATGAACGTTTCTATGAAAGCAATAAACTGATAAATAAACAAAAAAGAAATGGGGAAGAAATACTGGCTTGGAGTGGGCCCAGGCTCCAGCAGCTTCTTCTTGATCGAACATGCACTTAGAACTTCTGGAACTGGGATATATTTATCAACGTATTACAATCTATCTTCTATAATTCAACATAGATATTTATTAATTAATTCTATATATCCTCAGAATGATCTACGTGTGTTTATATAACACACTCATAGAACTTCTGTTACAGAAGTGGTTACAGCAGTTGATTCTTCCTAGACTAAATTAGAACAGTCTGGCGAATGCAATTGACGTCTAGAATTATGTTCTGAAGGTGACGTGTTTGTTTTTGTTCATGCTTTTCCTGGCATCGGTAAGATGTTTTGATACGTTGGTGCTATCTCCAATCTAGCTCTACATGACGCAGAGCTAGAACTGCACCAGCCACTGCCGTCCACATCGTTCAACTCTGGTCAACAAGCAAAGAATCAATGGCACCTTCCAGTTGTAGGGAGGTGCTTGCCTCCTATTAGCACATTCTGACTGTGGGGAGGTGCTTGCCTTCTATTAGTGCCTTCCAGCTGTGGGGAGGCGCTTGCCTTCTATTGGTGCCTTTTGATTGTAGGGAGGCACTTGTCTTTGGTCAGTGCCTTCCGATTGTAGGGAGGCACTTGGATTTAGTTGGCGCATTCCGACTGTAGGGAGGCGCTTAAATTTAGTTGGTGCCTTTTGACTGTAGGGAGGCACTTGTATTCAGTTGGCACCTTCTGACTACAGGGAGGCGCTTGTATTCAATTGGTGCCTTTCGACTGCAGGGAGGCACTTGCATTCAGTCGGTGCCTTCCGACTGCAGGGAGGCGCTTGTATTCAGTTGGCACATTTTGACTGCAGGGAGGCACTTGATCTCTTGGCACCTTCCAATTGTAGGGAGGCACCTATGTTCTCTACATTGACCCCCGATGAAATAAAGTTCCAGGTCCATCAAAAGGACCTTGACCATTCCAAATCTAACTAAATCAACTACAATTCCATAAAACATACTAAAAGCACACAAATTAGATAACACGCATAATTATATCAAATATCTATATAATCATTCATAAAAGTATGCAATCCTTA
The DNA here is from genome assembly GCA_028583015.1 of Wollemia nobilis. Classification (NCBI taxonomy): domain Eukaryota; kingdom Viridiplantae; phylum Streptophyta; class Pinopsida; order Araucariales; family Araucariaceae; genus Wollemia; species Wollemia nobilis. The sequence goes on from JAQPPZ010003698.1 coordinate 134,320, forward strand.
TTATACAGTCACATATTGATCCAAGAAATATGTACAAAATATGAGCATTTTTGGTGCTCATCATCCCCCCACGTCTAACATATGCCACGCCCTCGTGGCATCCAACTGCAGGTAGCCCTCTGACTTTTCATCATCGCCATCTCTTGGAGGATTCGACTGCCCCTGCGGCCCGAGTCTATCTTTTTATGTCGGCATGTGAAGGTGTGGTTCGCCTTTGCCTATGGGAAATTGTGGCTATCAATTGTCCCCTTCTTGTTTTGGTCACTACTAGTGGTGGTCTAGCCAACGTTGTTCCTGTCGATTGAAATGCAGCTTCGACAACTTTCCAGAGGTCGATGTCAGGAGGTTTGACCACTGCTAGAGGGATATCTGAGTTATCCTCTCTGGAACGCACTACTTAGGCCTTGTATAATCCAACCACTTCAGGGGTAAGCCCTGCATTCTCCTTTGCAATTACAGCAGCCTCCAATTGTGGGCCATATACTCCCCATCGTTCCAAGATGGAAGGCCGCCCTCGAGATGAACCATAGATGTCCCAAAATTGGTTGTCTTTTGCTGGATTGACGCAGATGCCAAAATATCCTTTTACCCTTGAGGATGCCTTCCTGGCCTCCTTGGCTACTTTCATTTCGTTGCGTAGCTGCTCAAAATATTTTTGCCTTTTGATGAATAGCTGCATGTCCCATTCATCCTCCTCTGACTCGACGAAGGTCACTTTCACCTTCTATCGAGCTATCCTAGGCCTCTTTGCCTTGGCCTCTATAAAAAATGTGGCTGCTTGGACCGGGGTCTCTTCTTTATCCTTTGGGGACTTCTCTTTACTCTGAAGGATCGGCTGCGCTGCTATCTCCAAGGGTGTCGTTCTCTTGTCTACCTGGTGTTGACCCCTCAGGCTCTTCTCCTTTTTCAACCCTAGGGAGGTCCTCTGTATCCTTTGGTATTATCTACTACTGTGGACCTTCATCCTGCTCTGTGTCACTCAGGACAATGACAGGGGGTATCGTAGGACTTCTTTCATTTTCACCCCTAAAAATAGAGGAATCCTCCCCTGCCTCCGGGCTGCTCTATCAAGCGTCCGATCAAATCTCCCCCGAAGAGAATACTCGTTCGACGGATGTGGGAGAGTTCGTCGGCACTGCTTCTACCCAATCAGTCTGCGTGGATGCCTCCTATCTTGTTGTTCCTCTATCCTGAAGTATTTGATTTTGCTCCTGCAACTGTCAGACCAGTTGCTCAAGTTGAGCGATTCGTCTATCCCTTTACTCCAATTCCATTTTATGCTGGTTCTAGCAATCCTTCAAAATCTTCTATGCCATCCAGCAATTAGTTTTCCAGTCGAGCGCCTCCTCTAAGGCTGCATCGATCTGGTCGTTGCTCCCAGAAGTTCCTTCATTTCATGGGCTTTGGTTTGTTAATTCTCAGAGGGTTTGAGCGGCAACGTCTATCTCTGTGTCACTATGTTCTTCCTCTATCAAGAGGAATCATCGCAGACGTTTCCTCCTGGGAATTGGTTCATCCTCACCACCAGCAAGTGGCACTCCTTCCTCCTCATGCTCGAGCACTGGGGAATGCCCTCTATTCTCTATGTCTTCGGGCACCGATGACTGCTCTGCTCCTCCTATAAAATAGGGCAACGCTAATTTCTTTATGTTTGTTATCTCCTCTGTAGCGGATGCTTCGTCTTGCCCTACTTCGGCAATCGCATTGTGTTACTCTATTTGGCCGCCATCTCCCTCTGTGTCGCGGTTCTGTCCTTGTGCTTCTACGTGGAGGACCAATGCCGATATCAGCCCATGGTGGGCTAAGGCGGATGGTGCCCCTTTCTAGTATCGATCCGCTTCATCTTTCAGAGCACTCACTAGGGAGAAAGGTATATTCAATTTCTTCCCATGCACTAGGTGATTAAAGAAGTGCACATGATTAAGGTGCATATGGGTATACTTCCCTGTGCATGTGAAGAATCGAGAAATCTACTTGAACATCTTCTGCATATTCATGGGGAGACTATTTTTGAGTAACCCCTCCCTATCTACCTACACATTTCCTCCCGGCAGTAGTATTTTGGCATATACTTTTAACACTCTGCCCTTGTATATATATTCCCTCGTGAGAGGCAATCCAGTCGCCTGTGAGATGAACTCAAGGGTGACTGGAATTTCCATCCCTCATACTTGGGCCACATCACCCCTCAAAGAAGTGGCAAATTCTCTAGCTTCCTCCACGTCCTAGCCCTGACTAACCAGGGTGTAGTATTCGAGCCACCCCTTAGCTTCGAATTGGGTCTTTACTGCCCCTCTGATCCCATCAGTGTCACTAGGTTCATTCTTCTTGATCGCGTGGTTCTTGGACCTTCCTCCCATGGCGCCTTCTGCTGCTGTATTTTTTTTTGTCCTTCCTTCTTCAGGAAGGCGCCTTCTTATAGAAAATATGCCTAACCCTAGCAGTTATGGAAGGCGCCCTACCATTGGCATGCGTTTTCGGTTATGGGGGTTACGATCTCTATGACAGCTGTATTTTTTTGGTACTACGTATTTATAAATAATTATATAAAAGATTTGATTTAATATGCGTGTACCTGATTCGACGTTCCAGTTGTCGTGGTAGCCGTTGATTTGTTGACTTGTGACATGAGGGATGGGTATGGTCATTTGATGTTGCTTATTCGTGTGATGCTTCATTCCGCTCAAGGCATCCGGTAGATGTAAATGTTGCACACGGGAGGCATTCTTTGGTACCTTCCCCATGTGGATGGTGCCCTTGTAGCACCTTTCCAATGTTTTCGGTGCTCTTCTTCGAATGAATGTGCCTTCCAGTGCTACGAGGTGCCTCTGATTGGTGGGAGGTGCTTTTGCCTGCATGCATCTTCCCAATGTGGGGGGGTGCCTCCTTCTGGTTCACGCCTTCCCGATGTTGGAAGTAGTAAGGTGCTTTCTTCTAGACTTGGCACCTTCTGGGTGCAGTAAGGTGCCTTCTTCTGGACTATGATTTGATTGGAAAAATGGTGGTCAAACCTTCCTAGTTTTTCATGCTGCCCAGATTCTACCTACGAGCCAGTGTTAGAATGTTGACCCGAATCAGGCTTGGTTTCCTAGATACCTATCCCTCGTGCTGTCAGGTCCTCCACCTACAAAAAGCAACAAAAAAGAAAGGAAAATAAATGCAGTTAGACACGTTTCATGCCTGTTAGGCCCTGGATCAGGATGCCTGCAGCTTGCATGCGGGCGTTGTCCCTGCAAAAAAAAACACACATTAAAAAAACTATAACTAACTAAAAAATTTGGGTGAGTATTTTTGTGCCCACCATTTCACCTGTGAGAGTTTGGTCTAGATCTAGAAAGGTGGGGTCTCCCCCATGCCTACTTTGGATTCCACCTGTAACATTTCGGACGTATTATAGGGGCATAGTCGATGGCCATTGACTATGAACATGGTGTTGTTGTCGTCAATTGTCTTAACATGCACCGCCCCATTCCTAATGAGCTCTGCCACCTCATACGGCCCCATCCACCTCTGCATAAGTTTGCCCTTCCTTTCCTGGAACTAGGAATCGTACAACAGTACCCATTCCCCTACTTGGAACTTCTTCAACTTGATGTGGTTATCATGCCACTTCTTTCTCTACTTCCGTATAACCTCTGTCCTCTGCAAAGCATCCAGTCGGATTTCGTCCAGTTGATCTAGCTGGAGAATCCTCTATTTTTGAGCTTCATCCAAGCTCAAATTTAATTCTGAAGCCATCCTCAGAGTTTTGATTTCAAACTCGATGGGCATCATCACATTTTTTCCATAGACCAGTTGGAAAGGTGTGCATCCTGTGGTGGATTTCCATGTGGTTTTGTATGCCCAAACTACCTTCGACAACCATGTGGCCCAATATTTCTTGTGTTGCTACATGGTTTTGGTCAGGATGTTTTCTATCTCCCTGTTTGTCACTTCTACTTTCCCGTTCGCTTGCGGATGGTAGGGCATGGTTTTATTGTGCCAAACTCTATACTGTTCCACCAGCTCCTCAATCAATTTGGAGGTGAATTGGGGCCCTTGGTCTGTTGTTATCTCCCGAGGAACCCCAAATCGTGTGAAAATATGGGAAAATAAGAAATCGATGACCGTTCTTTCCTTTGAGTCCCTTAATGCCTGCACTTCCACCCATTTGGTGATGTAATCCGTGTAGACCAAAATAAACCTCCTTCCCATCGAAGGTGGATTAAATGGTCCCATGAAGTCCATGCCCCATTTATCAAAAGGTTTCAGGTGTACCTGGGGCTACAGGGGAATTTCATCTCGGTGGGTTGGTCTAACCATCCTCTGGCACTCGTCACACTTGCTGGTATACGCTGTCATGTCCTTGAACAGAGTGGGCCAAAAATACCCAGCCTGTAGGATTTTGTAGGCGCTTCGTTTCCCCGCAAAGTGTCCTCTCGCATGGCTCATCGTGACATGCCTTGAGCACTTCCGAAAACTCCCGTTTCGCTATGTATCTTCTTATAATTTGGTCCCATCCTATTTTGAATAGGAGACCATCCATCCAAAGGAATGATGCGCTCTTCTCTATGACCACCTGCTTTTCTCTGTAGGATAGAGTAGGTGAGGTCCTTCCGGTGGCCAAGTAATTGGCTATGTCTACATACCATGGAGTTTGTTCACTAATAGCGAACAGATGTTCATCCGAAAACTTATCTTCCACTGCTTGATGATCTGCTGGTATCAATCTGGACAAAAAATCTGCCACGACGTTTTCCTTGCCCGATTTATCGACTATAGTGATGTTGAATTCCTGCAATAGCAACAACCATCTGATAATTCTGCCACCAATGGCCGGCTTGCTCATCAGATACCTGATAGCCGCATGGTCCGTATGGACGAAGACCTTGTATCCCATTATATAGTGGCAAAATTTATTTATTGCATGGACAACTACGAGGAATTCTTTTTCTGTCACTGTATAGTTGAGCTCTACTCCCGCCAAGTTTTTACTGACATAATAGATGGCGTAGAATTCTTCGTCGTCTTTCTGCCTGAGGATTGCTCTGATCGCACCGTTAGATGCATCGCAATAAATATGGAACGATATGGCCCAATTCGGTCCTCTCAAGATCGATGCAGATATCAAATTTTCTTTCAATAATTGGAACGCTTCTTTGCAATCTCCCGTCCAATTGAACTCTACGTCCTTAGAAAATAGGGTGTGCAGTGGTTTGGCAATCTTACTAAATTTGGCGATAAATCGTCGATAGTACCCGACTGATCCAAGGAAATTTCTTACCTCTTTCTGTGTTCTGGGGCTAGGTAGGTCTCTTATGACCTCAATCTTCCTCTTGTCTACTTTTATTCCTTCTACAGAGAGGTGGTGTCTCAACACAATGCCTTCCTGCATCATCATAAAACATTTTTCATTACTTAGGGACAAATGATTTTCCTTGCTCCTGTCGAGTGCTCTTTCCAGATTTGTCATTGCCTCCTCGAAGGTTTCTCCATAGGCTGTGAAGTCGTCCATGTATACTTCCACCCCATATCCTATCATATCAGATAATATGCTGAGCACCGCCCTTTGAAAGGTGGTCGATGTGTTGCACAGTCCAAAAGGCAATACCTTATAAGAAAACATTCCCCATGGACAGGTGAACGTTGTTTTATCTTGATTTTCTTCCCCTATCTGGATATGGTTGTAACCACTAAAACCATCCAGAAAGGAGAAGTATTTTCTTCCTAAGAGTGTGTCCAAGACCTGATCGATGAACGGGAGCGAGAAGTGGTCTTTCTTAGTCGCCTTGTTCAATGCCCGGTAGTCCATACCATTTCCCATTCTTTTTGGGGACCACCACTAATGGTGATACCCATTCACTGTCAAAAATTGGATATATGAATTCGACAGCCAGAAGTTTGTGCAATTCTTCTTTGACAATGTCTTTCATTACTGGGTTCATCCTTCTCTGTGGCTGCCAACTAGGAGTTGCCTGGTCATCTAAGTAAATTCGATGGGTACATATTTTTGGGCCGATGCCGTGCATATCTGCGTAGTCCCATGCAAATGCTTGCTGGTGTTTTACCAGAAGCTCTTCCAATTTTTATAGCTGTGTGGGTGTCAACCTGTTGTTGACGTTTAATGTCCTCTCTGGCCCAACGTGTATTTGTCGGATGTGCTGATCTTGGGCACCAGTCAACGACGATCCAGGTGTAGGGGTGGATGATTCTCCATGGAGAAACTCCACAATAGCACCATCCTCGTCCTCTTCTGCCATATCCTCCAAGGTCATCACCGATTGGATTATGGACAACTCCGTAGTTCCATACTCGGTGATCCTGGGTTCTTCTATCGAGTCCATAGACTGAGTTGGCGATGAAATGGTTAGATTTTTGATGTTTTGCCCATTGGAGATGGTCATTAGCCCATCCCGACAGCTGATGTAAGTGTCAACTATTGCCAGCCATGGTCTTCCCAAAATGAGCAGGTAACCGCCCAGCCTGGTCTTGGTTTGCAAAACTAAAAAATTGGCTGGATATTCCCATGCATTAACTATTATGATCACATCTTCTAGCATCCCTTTCGACGACATGGTTGATTGATCGGCTAACTACAGCACTGTCATGGTTGGCTTTAGGTTTGTGAGCCATAGCCTCTGCATGGTCTCTTGAGGAATCACGTTGATAGCTGCCCCAAGGTCAACCAATGTGTTGGACAAGGAATGTCCTCCAATTTTTATGGTCAGCACTGGGCTGCCTAGATCTGCATACTTCGGATGACGTGTTCTACCCATCATTAGATCTACCAGTTTACCCATGACGTTGATAGTCTAGGTAGCTTTTCATCTCGATCTCCTTAGACACATTTCTCTAATTGCCTTGGTGTAAATGGGGACATCTCGAATTGCTTGAAATAATGGGATTGTCACCGTGAGATTCTTCAAGCTCGAAAAGATGTCAAATTCTGGCTGTGTTGTTTTTCTCTGTTCCTACAGCCAGCTAGGAAATGGAGCCTCTGCTCTCTCAAGTGCTTTTCCCTCTTCTACCAGAGGTGTTTCCTCTATTTTTGCCTCCTCTTCTACTAGTGGAGGTATCTCTACCATTTCTTCCTCCTCTTCTACTAGAGGCGGTGTCTCTACTCCTAGCTGCCTACCTGATCTAAGCTAAATATTGTACATATGATACATCTCACCTTCTACATTGTATGTTGGCTGATTTACTCTGTTGTTCGGGTTTGTTGTCGGTTGTGCTGGTAGCTGTGCAAGTCTTGCTGCTGGAAATGCTGGTAAGTTTTGTTGGATGTGAGTAGGAGATGCACTCTGTGGAGTCTGATTCCATGCATTATGGCCTCTCCACTGCTGCCCAAGATATGGATATGGCATCCATGCTATTGATTTGGGAATGTTGCTAGGGGTGCGTTCATCCAGGGTGACGGTCCCCACCACCCCATATTAGGTGGTTGAGGGGGTCCTTGGTGCATGTATGACCCTCCCCCATATGATGGCATTTCGGTTGGTATATTCCTCGTGGGGGGCTATGGCCAACTCTTCCTATTACCTATGAAGTAGGCCTACGTGCTCTCAGTCGCTTCCTAGTTACTGGGCAGTTGTGGGCATAGTCAAGTTTTATGATTTAGCCTATAAACTACGCATACTCTGACCTTGTTTTTTGGGCATGTATTCTTTGCATGCCTTCCTCTGTATGTTGGGCAAAAATAGGCTAATGCTATGTCATTTTCTTATTTCTTCTTTTCTAACAACAACACATCCATCTGCAGTGCTAGAGATGAGAGCGGCTTCAAATCCTCCAACATGTTGCCTATTTCTATTTTGGTGACTGAAGCAGTCGCCTTCATGGTCCTGGCGATGATTTTGCCTCACCTTCTTGAGTAGTTTTGGCATAATTTCCGGATGTCATCCATAGCATGCTGATAGACATCACCTCCAAAGATCATGTTGAGAGCCTCCAATGACTCATTGGTAAGTCCCCTCAAGAAGATGCTTTTGAGGGACTTATCAGATAGCTTCGAGTGAGGGGACCATTGAATATTAAAGCTGAATCTCTCCCAATACTCCTTGAGAGACTCATCTTCTCTTTGTGTCATGCTCAGGACCTCCTCCCTAGAGTCTCTTGCTCTCTCGAAATCTTGATATTGCTCTAAAAAGAGCGTCTTCATCTGGTCCCAGGTGGTGATGTGTTTGTCTCCCAGACCTATGAACCATCGTAAAGTTGCATCGTCTAATGTATAAGGAAATAATTTCAGCTTCTGCGTGTTTGATTTGTAATCCACAGACCTGCACAAAACATCAAACTTGAATAAAAACAGGTCAGGGTCCTCAGTCGGGTGTCCTTTGAAGAACAGGAGGTGAGCAGGGGATATATTTTTCATTTTGGTATCTCCTACTTCCTCCTCTATTGGGAAACTAAAGCCAGATGAGACTTCATCGTTATCCATTTTTTTGGGAAATGTGGTTTCTAATGCAGTGTTTATGGCCTTCCAGTCGTTTAAAACTTTTTGAGTCAATGCTCTAAGGTTTTTTGGTGAGATCGTCTGATCCTCCACAGCCTTCCACAATAGGGTTTCCTCTAGAGGAGTCCTATTAAACAAGGGATTTATGATGATTCGTTCTTCCTCTTGTTGATGGGATGAGGTGGCACTTTGCACAAAGTGCGGTTCCTCACTCCAATGGACTGCTGGTAGGTCGGGCAAGTCTAACTCAAATTCAAAATGCTTGGCTGACTCAGGTCCTAATGGATTAGTTCTTATAAAGCAAATGTCAGGTCATTTTCTTCTCGAAGAACTCATGTAAGGTCAGATGAAGGTTTCAGGGTATTGTAAGTAATCTAATTAAGACGCTTCCCCGACAACGGCACCAAAATGTTGCGGGCCAAACAAGGTGAATGGTTTCCTATTTTTTTTACATGCCCTTGCATTTAATTATCAACCCAGGGAGCTTTGTAAACTTGTGAAGAGTCAGAATTAGGTTACTACAATACCACTGGAGATGAATCTGCTAATCCTACATTTGGGGGGTGTTCTTGAGATGATTGTCAATCATTCCCACACTCCTCAATAAATTACGTAAGAAGAACAAAATTAAATTTATAGAAATAAATCATGTACACATTCCTGGAAATAAATCTACTACAAATACTGGAATTAGCAAACTAATGAACGTTTCTATGAAAGCAATAAACTGATAAATAAATAGAAAAGAAATGGGGAAGAAATACTAGCTTGGAGTGGGCCCAGGCTCCAGCAGCTTCTTCCCGATTGAACACACGCTTAGAACTTTTGGAACTGGGATATATTTATCAACGTATTACAATCTATCTTCTATAATTCAAAATAGATCTTTATTAATTAATTCTATATATCCTCAAAATGATTTGTGTGTGTTTATATAACACACTCGTAGAACTTCTGTTACAAAAGTGGTTACAACAGTCGATTCTTCCTAGACTAAATTAGAACAGTCTGGCGAATGCAATCAATGTTTAGCATTCTATTTTGAATGTGGCATGTTCATTTCAGTTCGTGCTTTTCCTGGCATCGATAAGATGTTTTGATACATTGGTGCTATCTCCAATTTAGCTCTGCATGACACAGAGCTGGAACTACACCATCCACTGTTGTCCACATCGTTCAACTCTGGTCAATGGGCAAAGAATCTGTGGCACCTTTCGGTTGTAGGGAGGTGCTTGCCTCCTATTAGTGCCTTTTGGCTATGGGGAGGCACTTGCCTTCCATTAGCACCTTTCGGCTATGGGGAGGTGCTTGCCTTCTGTTGGTGCCTTTCGATTGTAGGGAGGCGCTTGTCTTTGGTTGATGCCTTCCGGTTGTAGGGAGGCACTTGGATTCAGTTGGTGCCTTTCGACTGCAAGGAGGCGCTTGCATTTAGTTAGTGCCTTTCAACTATAGGGAGGCGCTTGTATTCAGTTGGTGCCTTTCGACTGTAGGGAGGCACTTGTATTCAGTTGGCGCCTTTCGACTGCAGGGAGGTGCTTGCATTCAGTCGACGCCTTTCGACTATAGGGAGGCACTTGTATTCAGTTGGCACCTTCTGACTGTAGGGAGGCGCTTGTTCTCTTGGCGCATTTCGATTGCAGGGAGGTGCCTATGTTCTCTACATTGACCCTCAATGAAATAAAGTTCCAGGTCCATCAAAAGGACCTCGACCATTCCAAATCTAACTAAATCAACTGCAATTCCACAAAACATACTAAAAGCACACAAATTAGATAACACACATAATTATATCAAATATCTATATAATCATTCATAAAAGTATGCAATCCTTATTATACAGCCGCATATTGATCCAAGAAATATGTACAAAATATGAGAATTTCTGGTGCTCATCAGTAATGAAGGGTTGTATGGGCATCTCTTCTAGGTTATCCCTTCTAGTGATGAGTGGTGAATTGTGCTTGACTAGGTAAATCCAATAGCACGATGGTATGGGACATTGTGTTGGTTAATCAACACATAACACCAAGTGATTACCAGGGCATTTGTAAGACCCTAGACGGTGCTCCATGGGAAATGGGTGATCTTTTAGCTCGAGCATGTATGTGCTATGTCTTACATAAATTAAGTACATGAGATCATGTCAAGACATGGGGAAATTATATGTCACACCTATAGGTGATATGGGCCCTAGAGGAAAAGAAACCCCCTGCCCAAACTTAGGATCTCGGGTGGAGAGTGAATTTCAAAATGGGCAACTATATGGGATCTAGTCAATCTTGATATCTTGAGTATTTTAACTACAGTGGGATGGCACTCGTGAATATGGACCTAAAATGCTCATACTAGAAAATAAAACAAGAATAAATTGAAATAAAAGAAAAAAAATATCTTACTGTAATCTTTGATGTGGACAACCAAGTGGGAAGACTTGGGGTGTTTTGACAACTAAGTGGGTAGAACTTGGGTTGTTACATGGAGTTATGAATTCTCCCAAAATAGCATAAGAGGATGGATATAAAAAAGGAGGGGTATTTCCATTATAATCATGAAAGTAAGATATAGTATTCTTATAATAGTCATGGATCATGGAGCCGAGAAATAATATGAAGTGGCTTCCTTCCAATAATGAGAATTGTAAGGTGTTTCCCTACCTGAAGGGCTTGATTTATTCTAAATATATAAATTTGTTTTATTTATGTGAATTATGAGATTTATTTTGAATATTTGAATCTAGTTTATTTATGCAGATTTTTATCATGGAGGAATGTCTTAATATTTTTGAAAATTGTCAAGGATATTTGTGAAAGTGGAGTTGGGTTCTTAACAACTAGTATTAGAGCAAAGGAGGTTCTTAACAAATCTTCATCTCCTTCAATTGCATTGAGTTTGAAAAAAAAATTATTAGTTTTTGGTGCGGAAGGGACTACCTATTATGCCTGAACCTAATATGCTAGTTGATTTGGGATAGGCTATTGGTAGGTAGGTTAATTCATTGCTTATACCATTTGACTCAAGGTATTGTCCTATTGAGATTAATATTTCTAATCATATTGATTTATTTGTGAATATCTAATGGCTACCACACAATCTATAGGATCATGCTCCACATTACATGGAAAACATCATTATATGTTTATTTCTTAATTGGTGTTCATCATATCTTTTATACCTAATTTATACCCTAATTAGCACCTTGTCACAATACTTGTTCTTTGGTTAAATAAGTATTTTTTAAGGCTAACAATTTTATTGTTTTTGGCACCTACTATTTTGTTGTCACTACCTTTTTTTATTATTTTGTTTCATCAGGGTCTTAATCTCATCCATCATTTCCTTCATACAGTATTATGCATAAGGGATCGGACCTAAAATGTACTTGTAAAAAATTAGCAAATCTATTTCTAAACCCTAGTGAATCCTAGCCAACTTCATGTAGGAGGAAATGATGAATTACCTTAAAATTTTAAAAAAAGTTAAAAAAAATTGGTGAATTTGATAGTTTTGGTTAGATCGGGTGAAAAACATGGTCTGAGCTCAAATCAGGTGAAAGCACATTCAAGGCTTAGATCAAGTGAAAAACATGGTCTAGGTATGAACCGAGTGAAACACATAGTCCAGGTTTGGATCAGGTGAAAATCACAACCTGGCTATAGATCGGGTGAAAAAAATATCCGAATGATAAATCGATTGAAAAATGATACCCGACTAGTAGAATGGGTGTAAAAAAATATTTGGATAATGAACTGGGTGTAAAAATAGGTTCAACTAATGGATTGGCTTACATATCGGGTGAAAGACAGGCATCAGCTAATGACTAGGGTGTAAAATAAGGTTCGAGTAATGGATCGGGTGGAATGCAATATCGGGATTATGGATCGAATGAAAAATGAGGTTTGGCTAATGGATTAGGTGAAAAACAAGGTTTGGGTATCGAATTAGGTAAAAAAGATACCGATCAGCGACCTAAGTGAAAAATGAAGATCGACTAACGAACCAAGTGAAAAAAAAGGTCCGAGTATTGGACTAGGTGGAATGCAAGGTCCAGTTTACAGTTTGTAGCTCGGGTAGAAAACAAGTTACATCACTAGACCAATGTTTACTCTACCACATGTCACGTTATCGATCAGTCTCATTGCATGTTGAATGACATTCTACCACATATCCAAATCCTATCATTTTCTATCTATAAATAGACATTGACAAGTCATTTTTTTATTATATTCCTATGATTGCACTTGAACTCTTCTCAATCCATCGTTACCCCATACCCTTTCAAATCTAATTTCTCCTTTATCAATGAACAATGGCCAACACTACCACCTCTACTCAAACTACCACTAAAATTTTAGTTTTCAAGAATGCTACTTGTACCACCATGATAGATTTGTCAACCACCCCTGGTTATGACAATTCATGGCTATCTACATCAGGTTTGCAGTACTTGCTTACAATATTGTAGTTCAATACTGACAAGCACCTTCTACAAACTATCATTGATAATTACGACCACAACCATGCAAAAGTGAATGTGACAGTTTAGAGTAAACAACTGTCATTCACAATCACACCTTCTGACATACAAAGGTTAACAAATATTTTGCACAAGGGTTTACCTATCATGTCTCCAAGGTTCTCTATGTCTCAGCATGATAAAATATACTCAAAGGATCATTATGATCTCTCATGGAAAGCGATTGAAGGTATAATCCTCATCAATTGTTTCTATTATTATTCTAAATAAAACATTTATTATTTTCCATCTATTATTTTTGGTGCAACTTAACAAAAGAGGCTTAACAAACAACTGTGTTGAAAATCAACATCTGAAGGCCACTATTTTTTTGGTAAGTAGACTACATTATATTAACAAATGGGTTTTGAAAGGGGCCCCAAAACCTTTTACAAAAATTCAATGACCATCTTGACCAAATACAATTACGTAAAGCTTACAATCTAGGGCTTACAGACAATATAGAACAAAACAAAATAGGGAATCCTAGCAGGATGATCCTGGCAAACCAGTCCCATCCCAAAACCTCCAAAACAAAGCAGGCCCCCAGTAAGCCAGAGCATGCGCATGCCACTATTACTCCTCAATGTTGGATTTTCTAGTCTCATTGGTAGTCAAAGCATCTCCAACAATCTTGAGTTGGTTGAAAATTTTGTTTAGTCATTTTGTAGCTTGTTGGTAAATGGTCCAGGCCGCTTTGGATGCATCTAAAGACCATTATTGAGTTCTTCCAAGCAAGACTATTTTTGCTTGGATGAATAGAATGTTTTTTATGGTCATTGGTGTATATCATTCATAGTGTTCAAGGCATGCAGTTCAACTCACGTACATTTAAGAATGCATCAAAACATATTTGCACAGCATCGGGATGAAGAAAGTCAAAATGGTGGCAATGGTTAATTTTATTTTAGCTCTTTTTTATGAAATTTTTCATGATCTATAAAATGGTGAAATACCAACTATATTGCATCCCACACTACTAAACATGGGTATGATACTAGAGGATTTGAGGGTAAGTCCATGTCTCACATCCATTTTTTAATATATTTTAGCTCTATTTTTAGTTTTAATTTTTATTTACACCTAAATGCAGAGAAAGGCAATGATAAAAAATAAAAAATAAAATGTTGGCATAAGAGGTCACATGCATGAGGTATGTGGTGATTTTGAAGACAATGAATTAGAATCATCACCAATGGTGAGGTTGCAAAAATGTACGTGGCAGGTTACTCCTCGATCTTCTTCTCTTCTACCTGTATTTGGAAATCAACCTGAATTGAGTCAGATCAACCATCCTACATATAAGTTTCTCTTTCAATATTTTATCAATATATTTTTTAGCTTGTTACATAAAATTATAATAAGTTTTATAAAAAAACTTTCATATATTTTCAGAATTGTGCACCACCCCTGGTAGCAACATTGTACATGAGATCTAATCGTCATCAAGTAAATCATTCTCTTTACTTGAATTTTTTTTAATAATTTTGGCAATTTATTATTTGATTGTTTTTAAGCAACTCTCAATATCAATTGGTGAGAAGCCAAGAGTAGCAAGTCATGATACCATCGTTAGCATGATAGCAACCACAAGTGCAGCAAATGAGAGGCCAAGTGAATATGACCCATGGAAGGGGAAAAACACTTTTACATTCGATATCGCAGGGGGTTTTCCCCACCTTTTCATTTAACACAAGTTTCATACCAGAGGTGTCAACAACAAATATTGGATTAGATAATATTACGCTTGATGAGAAATATATTTTGTAGGGCAACATTTTGGGCTTTTAAGCGACATATGTGCTTGAATATCCACATGCAAAGGCAAAACAAATAACACCCCCATCAACTAAGCAAATATTATTACCTCCTGCTAGGGAAGCCCACTCTCATGCTTAATCCAAGGATGAGAAAGTTAATTTTGATGTATAATATTCTATGAGTGATGGTATTGAAGCAACCCTCCAAGACAGGGTGCTTCAAGATTTACAAGTTATGAAAGACTAGAAAATTTGGGCTAAAGTCCTTATTAAGGAAATAAATGCCCGTTATAAAAATTTTAATAGAAGGGAGAAATCTTTTTCTCGATTTGAGAATGAACCAGAGAAGCTTAGTGGTGTGCTATAGAAGGCCACATCAGGATCAATGATGTGTAGGACTTCATCCGGTGATGAAGTTTTAAATATATATTGAATAGAATTGAGAACATCAATGTTGAAGCCCAAACATACTATAACCAATGGGCTTTCAATAAGAAAATCGTTGAATTTGCTTTGGCTGCAAGATATGTGGTCGAGGTGAGAATTTAGTTGCATATATTTTGTTTAAATTATGTCATATAACTCTACTAACTTATGTTTTTTTTTCTTTTGTAGTTAAATTTTGAAAATTTGAAATTACAAGTTCAAAGCATGTAAGTCAACATAGAGGCTGCAAAGTAATTTTTTGAAACGATAATAATAATGAAGAGGATAGCCCAAAATAAAGTAAGAGATAATAACATTTTGAAAAAATATCTGAGGGATAAACTTAAAGTGGATCTAGATCTCTTGATAAGGGAAGGGCTAGAGAAAAATTCTATTTTGAAAGCACTTCAATATCCTGCCCAAGAAGAATTCAGACTATTGAGAAATTTTAACAAAGTAAAAGAAGATTTAGTGAGATCCAGAAAACTGCCAATGTCTGGTGTACACAAAGCAAAAAATTCAATAGAACATGTAGGTCTAGGAGAATCATCGACAACAAATCCCCAATATAAGAATTAGGTTGAAAATTTTCCATGCTAACTAAACATTTTATTGTTTTTTAGTCAACAATTAAACACATTGTAATATATTTTGAATCTATATATGAAAAAGGCATTTTACTAATTGTGTGTCTTTTATTTTATGGTTCTTGTTGTTTATAATATTTTGATGCTTTTTTCACCTATAATCATACAATTGTATATACTATATTACTCTCAAACAAAGAACAAATACAGTAATACAACAATATACAGATATTGAAAAACTACAAATAAAAGTAGTTTGGTTAAGAATCTGAACCAAACATTGCTCATCTTGTCCAGAACTTTGGCAATATGAAAGCAGTTAAAACCATTTCAAAAACAACAATATGCATAAATTTATCATTATATGGAAGCTTTACAATAATTTAAAAAATCATGATATTCAATGATTCATACATTTACAATACTATTGTATGAAAGCAATTTAAAATCATTTCCAAAATAACAAATTTATAAATATTATAAAATAATATTGTGAAATCTAATATATCTAAAAAATACTGTGAAAATTGATAGCAAAGAGAGCTAAATTTATCATTGTTCAGTATAGCTGAAACAATCACAAATTAGGTAGCTAGAACAAATATTTTTCAACTTGTTCAGTATAGCTAAAACAATCTCAAATCAAGTAGCTAAAACAAATATTTTTTAGCTTGTTCAGTATAGCTGAAACAATTACAAATTAGGTAGCTGAAACAAATATTTTTCAGCTTGTTCAGTATCACTATGAAGCATAGCGGATATCTATCTCCATAATCTGATCACTGAAAGCATCATTATCTTTCTTATCGATTGTATTCGTTGTGCCCCTTCTACCTACAAGGGAATTCCAGCATGCCAATGCTCTATCATAGGGAAATTTATCCAACTGATACGATGACATAAATTCTCAAACAATTTTCTAAATTTTTGTCCAGTCTATTGCAAATATTAGATTTAAAAAATATAGTGCACTGAAAACCCTTTCATCTTCAATTGATCCCAAAATCATTGTTTGACATAATTCATATAAACAAAAGTATTCACTTATAGTATCTTGTAAGACAATACTTGGATACAATTTTTGCCACAAACGTGTAATGGAACTAGTCTCATTGATGTTACTCAAAAGTGATGTTTTCCCAACCATTGTTCTTCCAAAATGCATTGATTGTTCTTTTAAATGATCTTTGTTGAGTATACCATTTATTTTAACACCATTCACTTCCACACTTTTACTGAAATGTTGAATAAGTATGAGCTTAAATTTAATAAACAACTCATTTGTAGAATTGTATTCAATAGAAGGACCCCAAAACATGGGGTTAACCACACCCATGACCTCAAACAACGCATCTCTCTAAAACCGTTCTCTTATCTCAATTATCAAATATTTTTCCATATTTGACAAATTTGTCCTAGTTTTCTATAAAACAACATGAAATCTATTGTGTGTTACATGAATTTCTTCAACATCATCCACAACTATACTTGATTACCTTTCAAAACAATAAATAGGTATCAAATTTCCATGATTATTAATACAAAGATGATCATTGATGTCAAACTTCAAAAATATTTTTTGATCGTTCACGTTTGTCAATGTACACCAACTATCAAACAAAGGATTTATAAAATCTGCTTTGGACACATATAAACTATTAGTAATCATACATATTTATTTTCTCATCCTCATAAAATCAATGATATAGATGGATCTCTCTTGTGCATGTTTAATCAATCTACTCATTTCTTGTAACATTAGAAGAATACCACATAATGTCAATAGGGTTTCAAAGTCAGTCAAATAAAACAACAAATCTTTTGCCTTATCAACTGCCCTACGATTTGTGTACATAAACCCTATTAATGATTAATATTCTATAAAAACTCTATGTGCAGATTGATACAATGAAATCCACCTTGTATCCACATATTTTAACATTTTTTTCTTCTATAACTCCTAGTGCAAACTATTGAAACACTGCAAACCTTTTTGGACTGCAAGAAAAATAAGAATGTATTTCATGAATGAGGTCTTCTACTCTTGTAGCATTTTCAAAACTGCTCACGATTTTATATGTAAGATTTACTTTATGAGCTATGCAATGAATGGGTATCATATATGGAACAATTGTGGTTTGGAGTCGAGCACAGAGACCATTCCTATACCCTTGCATTATAATAGCACCATCAGCTCTAACGCATATTAGCTTTGAGGCTATGTCTATATCATTCATTCCCACAATATCCTTTAAACTAGTCACAACAACATTATAAATGTTTTTGCATTTGAATTTTCAACCATATTATGTAATCCTACCAAACTAGGTTGCTTGACATTATTTTGAAATGTATACACATGCATGCAAATCCAAGATGTGTTGTCCACAATCGTCACCTCAGAAATAGACAGTGAAATGAATCTGGCAAGTTTTACTTTCTCCCTTAGGTCCTTCTCTACTAATGATAGATATTTTACCATTTTCCAACCACTTTGATCAGACCAATGGGAACTACGAAGGTTTTGCACATTAGCTAGTTGGAACAGGTGCTTATAATCAATAAAATCAAACATGGGTCTACCGTTCTTGAGAATACTATATACAACAACAAACTACAAACTTTTTGAAGCTAAGGTGGTCTTATGAATTTTATGAAATTGGGCTTCAATCATTCCAACTTTCTCAACAAGAGATAGTTTTTTTTTAAGTGATTGTCATATTCTATTGCATATCTGACATGCATAAGTTTTGATGCATCATTCCACCTAACTATTTTATTAATTTCACTATCACTTCCTATAACTTTTATATAAAATTTGTCAGCATGTGTTTCTATTGTATCTATCTTATTTTGCAACCTATGCTCCTTGCCCAGTTTCCAACTACAAATTTTGCATCTACATATTTTATCATCGACTTGGTTGTTCTTAGTTAGGACAAGCTCAATCCAAGGAATTTTTTTTGCCCATTAATTCTTATATGCCCTTCCAATATCCCAATTAGATGTCTTTCTCTTTTTGCTTTTTTTGCTTAAATATTCAAAAGAAGTTTGTAATGTATTTGATTTAACGTTTTCATTTTCAATTGGTATGTAATTTTGAGGATTATCTTCAAGTGCTTGTTGGATGTCATTGTTAAGAGAATTTTCATTAGAAGGCATATCTTGGTGACTAATATCTTCAAGTGGAGACATATCAGGGTCAACAGGGTATTCTACATAGTATCATACAATACTATTCTTAATTATTTTTGAATTTAACAAAATAAACTAACAAACAGAAATATGATTCATATCATCATGCAATATGGCTAGAGGTACAAACTACAAATAAATAATTTGATAAAGAAAGAATTATTTAAACTAACAAATACACCTAGCTATTAAGTAGTCAAAAATCATTTGTACCTTGAATTTGCATAGATGTCGATGGCTTGTTGGATTTTCAACATATGGCTAAAATAATTTAGGATACTCTTTTCAGATTTGGCCCCCTTATTTGCATCACCAATAGGTGACATTTTACTTGTAAAGAAAATATTTTTCAATTTATAAAAATAATAAAATGTTGAAGACATCTTACTTCTATGAAGACTCAAGATAGTATTGTAGTTAGAATAAACGTATGGATGGTTGGTAGAAAATAAATACATGTTTCCAGTCATTCTTTATTGTGATTTTTTAGTGTATTCAAATACTATATTCTATGGAGATAGCAATTGTAACTAATAAGAGAAAAAAAGTAATCAATATAAAATTTCAAATTAGTGTAAGAAAAAAACTTGTGTATGCAAGATTTAATCAGAGATACAAATGTTGAAAAATATAAGATTCTAGTACAAAATGGACAAGAAACAGAGCATCACAATGTCCTTAGAGAACCAAAGAATTTACCTATTTATAATATTGTAATAAAAAATCATATCTCAATAGAAATAGAGAATCAAATATTTTTAACATAGATAGAAAATAGGGGAAAAAATGGAGAATAGAGCATTGACTTATTTTTAGTTCATGATAAAAATAGCAAAAGAAAAACCATCAATTGATGACAGAAAAATAGATCTTATTATTATAACTGCTTCAACTACTATTCTCTATAAAACCAAAAAAACATAGGATCACAAATTCACAATATCTAAAGAGAAACAGAGTACTTGGTGTAGGAAAAGGTTCGATTGAATAGAGGTCCATCAGGCGGTCTGGGTTGTAAAAGAGACTCGATAGTCATTTTGAATAGAAAAAGAGGTCCGTTGGATGATTTGAGTGGAAAATATGGTCTAGTAGGTGGTCCAGGTGGAACAGGTGATCCAACAATTAGTCTAAATGGGAAAAAATATTTGGTAGTCAGATCAGGTGGAACAGGTGGTTCGATAGATGATCCGGGTGGAACAAGCAATCTAACAATCGATTCAAATGGAAAAAAATATCTAAAAATCGGTTTGAGTGGAACAAGCGGTTAGAGAAATGATTTAGGCAAAACAAATGTTTGGTAGTCAGGCTAGGTGGAAAAGATGTTTGGATGCCATTTCAGATATAGAACACTATTCGGATGTCAGTCAGGTACAGAACTATGTTTGATAATCATTCCAAGTGCAGAAAAGGGTTTGGTTTCAATTTAAGTAGAGTTTTGATCTGAATCGACTAGTTTCTGCACACAACTAAATTTTAGTGGAATTATACAATAGATCGAATATTTCAATTCATATTTTCACTTTGAAGGTTTTACTTTTCTTTGTGCCTGCTCAATTTTCTAATAGTTTGAATGTTTTAAATTTAAAATTGCTAATGTGTTACTTATATATAGTGGTGTAGTTGGTGAATTTGGTAGGATAATTTAAAAATTTAATTTTTTTTGGTGAAAATGGTCCATGACTTAGGAGGGAGTGTTGGTGAATTTAAAAAATAATACGTAATACTATTATCAACGCATGATGAATCGACACCTAAAAAAATTTTGACCCAAAAATTTTGGGCAAAATGGTCGACATCTAGGATCCCCCAAAATTGCCAATTTGTATTTTCAAAAATGCTAATATTCGCCCATTTTGTGAATATTCACCATTGTGCATAACCCTACCTTCATATCAAGCTTATGTTGGTCCATCTTATTACATCGTATAGCTACTTGATATGTGATGTAATAATTTGGCAAGAAAGGACAATTTAGACTTTGAAAAGGAGGCAATGGGTTAGGACAAGCCCATTACTAGTTTGGAGGAGCTTGCATATTTTGGAATGGAGAAGTATTTTGTAAGCCTTGTTGATGGTTTTATTTATTTTGAAAATTTGGGCATTACTACAAATTTTATAATGGTTTATTGGTTAGAGATGACACTTGACCTGTTGGATTTTTAGCCAAATTATCATAGGTCCCAAATATCTAGGATCTTGAGTAGTCTCAAATACTAGAGCTATTTAATAATGAAGGTCAATATAATTTTTAATGAGTTTACACGGGTTTTTATGAGGGGTCTTGGTCCCCTCATATTGAGTGGGGTTTGAACCTTGGACCTCTCAAAGAGAGGCCAAAGCCCTTACCACTATAGTAAGCTTACAACTATAATATGGTCAATATTAATGAACATAACATTCATGAAATAACATGAAGAAAACTTACAATAATACTACTCAAGATATTGTATACAAGCTTTACTCAATACTTATGATTCTCTAATGATACATTTATAGAGCTTTGTCTCCATAATATAACCTTAGAAAGGTGATTGTTGGACTCTTTGACTATTTCTCTCCTCATATACCCAAGAGATGCAACCTTTCCTATTCCACACATAATACAAGCCTCTCATGCCTCTTGATGTCTCATCTTACCACTTGTATACTGATTTTTGACTCTTTATTTACTCTTGCACACTTTATTTTGACACTTTCACACTTTACTATATGACACTTCTACTCTTAGGCTTTGCAATAACGCTCAATTTATTTTAGTGCTTAACCTTTTCCTAAGATTAATATTCTTCGGTGCTCAATATTCTAGTTTATTTTGCTATGAAATGGCTCTTAGGCACTTATCTTTTCCAACACACAATTTTCTTTGACCCTCAATATTTTGATTGCTTTTGCTATGCAATAACACTTAGGAGCTCAATCTTTTCCAGTGCTCAGTTTTTTTGGTGCTCAATATTCCAATTACTTCTACTATGTAATGGTGCTCAGGTGCTTAGGTGATGACTTATTTGTTGTCACTCTATCAAAAATCAAGGATGTCTCTTTCTACGAATGTCTCTTCTCTAAATTTGCTCTAATTTTTCTTTGACTTAGGTAGATTTTGATTTGGGATGCTATAGTAGCTTCCTTATTTGTATCCACACTCTTCTATTGGATATATTTTTCTTTTATATTTTCAATATGTATACTTTGGATGCTTTAATGGCTCCCTTCTTTGTATCCATGCTCTTCTATTGGATATCTCACAAATTGGGCAGCTCTCATTATATTTTTGCTTATGCTAGTTATTCCACAACTCAGGTAGCTCTCAATGGCTCTCTACACTATTTCTTTTATTTTTGCATGAGGTCTTCTAATTTGGGTAACTTTCTATTACTCCCTCTCTATTCTATATTTCATGAAGACCTCTGCTCATAGCAGCATAATCTTGCTTTGCAATCTTCCTTTCCCTCAACCTCAAAGGATTTCTCAAAGACATTATTCTTGAACCTTTCTTTTCTTAGGTTCTACCTCCAATAACCAGAGTAAATCAATCAACCCATGCTCATATAATGGCTTTAATAGGTGTTATATTTTTTTTGCATAATATCAATCTTCAAGTTTTTTTATAATATCAAGGTAATCAATGACCCAAAATCTATCTTTTCCAACATTTCCTTCATGTGGCTCTTCCTTCAAATGCACACCAAAGTTTTCCTTTAATTCTAGCTCTTGAACATATTAATTTTTAATATTCACACCCAAATCAAGTCTGGTGTTAGCTTCAAAAACTACCCAAAGTAGATCTTAATATTATCTCTCCAAATTATTCAAATATTCACACCATAAAACTACCCAAATTAGATCTTAATATTATCTCTTCGAGCCCCAAAGCCTCTAATCCCAAGAGGAGGTACAAAAATGATAAGCCCTAACCTATTTCTAGGAAGAATATTAAAATTGAAACCACCCCTGTCAGAAGTTCCCAGAGACTGAACCTCAAAGAAGTAGCTGGAACCCCACCTTCCATTTTAGGCAAACCTTCTAAAGCTCAATCTTCCTCCCCTGACCTGGTGGAAAAATTTCTTCACAAATTGGTTTTTCATGCCACAACTGCCTCTATTATTCATCTGGAGATGACTCATACTGCTATTGGTAAGGCTATTGCTAGCCTTAAAGAACAGAGGCATAATCTCAGCCTTTTGTTCTTTTGTGATAACTTCAATGAGACCTCCATGATTTCTGTTGTTGAAGCCCCTTCTGACACCAAAGGAGGCATCAAAGATGAAGACGTGGTTAAATATGATGAAGTCATGGAAATTGCTAAGGAAGCATGCCTTGAAGGTCTGAAGGACAGCCCAAAAGACACCCTGAAGGATGAAGCAAAGGACATAGCTCTAGAAACTGATGATAATTCTACTCTGCAAATTGACTTCAATCCTTGATTACGTCTGTGACTCTCTGCTATGTTAGATTTTTGATCATTCCTTTTGTCTGAACAATGCTCCTCTACTCCGAAGGACTATTGGTTTTTGTTAAAGGATGAAGGGTGTCAGTCTCTATTTTTGATCCTCTTTGTTCCTCTATCCCTGAGGACGTCCTCTTTTGGTTGTATTGGCCTTTGGCCTTCTAATTTTGTTTGGTTTTGTTCAGGCTAGTTCTGTTGTGTTCTTCTTGGATCCTCTGTTGTAAAAGGTGTTGGGGTGCCTTTCAAATACCCTTTTTGAAATAAAATTAATTAATCTACCAAAAAAAATATATTTTTCCTAATGCTAGAAATAGAGACTACTCAAAGTAGCTCTGATAGAGTCTACACAATGTAGATTTGATACCACTATTGGATTTTTGGCCAGATTATCATAGGTCTCACATATCCAGGATCTTGAGTAGTCTCAAATATTAGAGCAATTTAATATTGATGGTCAATATCAATGAACATAACATTCATGAAATAACAATAATAAATAAATAAATGGCCAATATAATTTATGAAATAACATGAAGAAAAATTACAATAATATTGCTCAAAATATTGTATACAAGCTTTACTCAATATTTTTTATTCTTCAATGATACATTTCATGGAGCTTTATCTCCATAATATAACCTTAGAAAGGTGACTCTTGAACTCTTTGACTATTTCTATCCTCAATATCCGAGAGATGCAACCTTTCCTATTCCACACATAAGATAAGCCTATCATAATTTTTGGTTTCTCATCTTACCACTTGTATACATGACTCTTGACTCTCTATTTACTCTTTCACACTTTATTCTATGACACTTGCACACTCCTACTTGCACACTTTACTATATGTTACTTCTACTCATAGGATTTGCAATGATGCTCAACTAATATTAGTGCTTAATCTTTCCCAAAGCTTAATATTCTTTGATGCTCAATATTCTAGCTACTTTTCCTATGCAATGATGCTTAGGCGCTCAATATTTTCCAATGCTCAATTTTCTATAGCCCTCAATCTTCCAAAAACTTTTGCTATGTAATGGCACTTAGGTGCTCAATCTTTTCCAATGCTCAATTTTATCTAGTGCTCAATATTCCAGCTAAATATACTATGCAATGGCACTTAGGCACTTAGGTGAACTCATTTGTAGTCACTCTATCAAAAATGAAGGATGTCTTTGCTCTATATCTGGTCTATGTTTTCTTTGACTTAGGTAGATTCTAACTTGGAATGCTATAATGGATCCTTTCTTTGTATCCACACTCTTTTGTTGGATATCTTTTTCTTTTATATTTTTAGTATATAGACTTGGGATGTTTTAGTGGCTTCCTTATTTGTATCCACACTCTTGTACTAGATATCTCACAACTTGGGTAGCTCTCAATATCTTCCTACTTATATTGGTTATTACACAACTCGGGTAGCTCTCAATGAATCCCTGCACTATGTATTTTTATTTTTTCTTGAAATGTTTTGATTTGGGTAACTTTCCATGACTTCCTCTCTATCCTTCTTTCATGAAGACCTTTGATCACAACAACATGAGATTGCTTTGAAATATTCCTTTACTTTAGCCTCAAAGGCTTTCTCAAATATATATTATGCTTGAAACTTTCTTTTCTTAGGTTTTTCCTCCAATAACCAATGCAAATCAATCAACCCACACTCATTCAATGGTTTTAATGGGCACTATACTTTCTATCTACACAATATCAATCTTTATTTTTTTATAAAGTTAGGGTAATCAATGATCCAAAATCTATATTGGCCTATGTTTCCTTCATGTGTCTCTTCCTCCAAATTCACACCAAAGTTTTTCTTTGATGTTATTTGTTCAACCTACAACTTTTTAATATTCACACCCAAATCAAGTCTGGTGCTAGCTTTAGAAACCCAAAGTAGATCTTAATCTTATCTCTCCAAATTCTTCAAATATTGACACCAAGAATATTTTTTCTAATACTATAAATAGATACTACTCAAAGTAGATCTGATAGAGTCTACACAATGTAGCTTTGATACCACTATTATATTTTTAACCAAATTATCATAGGTCTTAAATAACCAAGATCTTGAGTAGTCTCAAATATTAGAGCAATTTAATATTGATGGTCAATATCAATGAACATAAAATTCATGAAATAACAATAATAAATAAATAAATGGTCAATATCATTAATGAAATAACTTGAAGAAAACTTACAATAATGTTACTCAAAATATTGTCTACAAGATTTACTTACTATTTATGGTTCTTCAATGATACATTACCTAGAGCTTTGTCTCCATAATATAACCTTAGTAAGGTAACTCTTGGACTATTTGACTATTGCTCTCCTCACATGTATGGTAGATGTAACCTTTCACATTCCACACATAATACAAGCCTCTCATACCTCTTGGCTTCTCATCTTGCCACTTGTATACATGACTCTTGACTCTTTATTTACTCTTACACGCTTCCATACTTTACTATATGAAACTTATGCTATTAGGTTTTGCAATGATGTTGATTTAATTTCAACACTTAATATTTTTCAAAGCGTAATATTTTCTAACACTCAATATTCTATCTACTTTTGCTATGCAATGGCACTTAGATGCTCATTCTTTTCTAGCACTCAATTTTCTTTGGCACTCAATCTTCAACTACTTTTATCACTTAATATTTTCTTGAGCTTAATCTTCTTCGGTGCTCAATATTCTAGCTACTTTTGCTATGAAATGGCTCTTAGACACTCATATTTTCCAATGCTTAATTTTCTTTGGCATTCAATATTTTGATCGCTTTTACTATGTAATAGAACTTAGGAACTGAATATTTGGTAGCATTCAATCTTCTCTAGCACTCAATATTCTAGCTACTTTTGCTATGCAATGATGCTCAGGTGCTCAGGAGATGACTTATTTGTTATCACTCTATCAACAATGAAGGATGACTCTTTCTATGGATGTCTCTGCTCTATATCTACTCTGCTTTTTCTTTAACTTAGACAAATTTTGACTTGGGATGCTATAGTGGCTCCCTTCTTTGTATCCATGCTCTTCTACTAGATATATTTTTCTTTTATCTTTTCAATATTTAGACTTGGGATAATTTAGTGGCTCCCTTATTTATACCCACACTCTTCTATTGGATATCTCATAATTCAGGCATCTCTAAACAACTTCCCACTTATGCTAGTTATTCCACAACTTGGGTATCTCTCAATGACTCCCTACACTATATCTTTTATTTTTGCTTGTCATATTTTGATTTGGGTAAATTTATATGACTCCTTTATTCATATTTCATGAATATATCTAATCATAAAAACATGAGCTTGCTTTTCAAGCTTCCTTCCTTTAGCCTCAAAGGCTTTATCAAAGATATCTTATGCTTGAACCTTTCTTTTATTAGATTATGCCTCCAATAACTAAGGAAAATCAATCAATCCATGCTCATCCAATGGCTTTAATGGGCACTATATTTTCTATCTACACAATATCAATCTTCAAAAATTTTATTAATTCAGGGTAATCAATGACCCAAAATCTATCTTGGCCTATGTTTTCTTCACGTGGATCTTCCTCTATATTCACACCAAAGTTTTTCTTTGATGCTAGCTCTTCAACTATAATTTTTTAATATTCACACCAAAATCAAGTCTAGTGCTTGCTTTATAAACTACTCAAAGTAACTCTTAATCTTATCTCTCCAAATTATTCATGTTTTCTGATGTTAGCAATAAAGACTACTTAAAGTAGCTCTAATAGAATCCACACAATGTAGCTTTAATATCACTATTTTTTTTTAGCCAAATTATCACAAGACCCAAATATCAAGGATCTTGAGTAGTCTCAAATATTAGAGCAATTGATGGCCAATATCAATGAGCATAACATTCATGAAATAACAATCTTAAAGAAATAAATGGTCAATATCAGTCATGAAATAACATGAAGAGAACTTACAATCATATTGCTCAAAATATTGTATACAAGCTTTACTCAATATTTTTTGTTCTTCAATGATACATTTCATGGAGCTTTGTCTCCATAATATAACCTTAGTAAGGTGACTCTTGGACTTTTTAACTTTGCTCTCCTCATATATTCAAGAGATACAACCTTTCCTATTCCACACATAATACAAGCCTCTTATACCTCTTGGCTTATCATATTGCCACTTGTATACATGAATCTTAACTCTTTATTTACTCTTGCACACTTTATTATATGATACTTGCACACTCCTACTTGCACACTTTACTATATGACACTTGTGCACATACTACACATAGACACACACAAGGAAAAATATATATCACACTCATAAACTATAGAATCAAACCCTATTATAATATTTATATATTTACATTGTACCATAAGATACTATGGGGGTACATTAGCATGTACCAAATAATATAATATTCACCAATGGATTTTCCTACATTCCTTATACTCCCATTTGACTAATTGATACTTACACATTCTAATCTATATGTTCGATCTAGTTAAGAATACAAATTATTTGGTGGCATAAATTTTCCATATGAAATTGTAGGAATGAGTCTAGGACCTTTCCTCAACAACGTGGGGAAGATCCTAGCTCACTATTCTCACCTTAAAGATTCAAAGAGGAGAATGTTATGTGTTATAGGACTTAATCTATGTTTTATGAGTTTATTAACAACCATCTAGGGGGTTTTTCCAAGGAGACTAGAAGGTTCACCTTTTCAATTTCTATAACCTAACTAAAACCTATTCTAGGATAAAATGCAAGAAAATAAATATAGATGCAAGAATACAAACCTATCCCATATGATTCTTTATTTGAATGAGATAAGAAAATAAAATATATTATTTTCTTTTAAAAGTGAGGTTCAAGAGTGAGGATGCATAGACAAGACTAGCCTACATGCAACTTGACACATTGAGCCATACTAGAGTTAAATATAGGTAGAGTTAGTTGATAGAAGTAGATCATAGATAAATAGATTAGAGAGAGATAGATGCTAGAGACTAATAGATAACTAAATTGCTAGAGAGATAGATGATTTTATTAATAGAGGTTGATTACCACTAATAAAGATATGGTGATGAAGATAGATTAATAAGGATGGATTTAAATTGTTAAGGATGGATTGAGTGCACAATCCTTGATTTTATTCACAAAGGTAGGGACTAGGAGGATGCACTTGCATTAGTCACCTAGTGCAAGTGTAATGCAAGAAATGAACTATCCTGACTAGGATCATAATTTGTATTATTGTGGTTATCTTAACTCAATATGTAATAGGTAGTTGAAGCAAGGACAAACACATGCATACAAGTAGAAATGAAAAGCAAGAAAAATGTAAGTAGGCAACATGCATACAAGCAATTATATGAATATATAATCAATGCAGACACATACAAATTCAAATGTAATAACTATTAAGAGACATTATGTTTGGAAAAAGTTGAAGTTAGGTATTTCACAAGTATTAAAATATGTGAATCAAAAGGAGCTTGTACTTAGGAGGAGCAAAGGCTTCTCATCCATGTCATCCCAATCCAATCTATTTATAGAAACAATATTTTCATGGAACTCTCAAAAGAAAATATTGATTTCATCATCACTGGTAGATGAAAATGAAGTAAAAATAGGCTTGTTATCACATAGTTATTTAATTGGGTAAGGGTTATTACCATGATTTCGATCACTAGTAATAGTATCAATGCAAATAGAGGGAAAAAATCCAATTTGTACCATTTGACCCTTCCTAAGTTAGGATAAATATGTTATTATATTATTATTATCACATCTCATAAGAGGTGAGTTGTAAATAGCTATATAAAGTATAAGTTGTGTTGATTTCATAATTTATAACTATCATTGATCTTAATGATATTTATCATAACAATACATCATGTCTTAAATAAACAAAGAATGAAACAATGAAATCTATTGATTATTTTTCTACCAGTTGTATCAGAGTGGGCAAGAGATCCTCCTAAGATCTAGGGCTACCAAGAAAATATCATTTTGATCATTTTTACACTCACCCTACTTCAACAAATCAAAGGCCCTTAGATCTATTTTTCTCCTCAAAAACTCAAAGGACAATGCTATTCAAATGTCCACTTGCACTAGGTAGAAAACACTATTGAAAACCATAGATATTGCATAAAAAATAATGTTGATTGACTAGCCCAACCTATGACAAGGCACATAAGAGGATATGGAAATCATGAAATCTTCTCATCGTCAAATATCAACAACATCCAAGAATTATTAAAGTGATATTTTATCGTTGAAGATCAACAACACCCAGGAACCATCATTGAAGTGCAATTTTGGGAGTCACACTTGTTGAAGTTGACCCTATAATTAGAGGCGTAGATAATTATTTTAATATTTGGTGCCATATAAGACTCAAAATATAGAAAAAACCTATGGTAGGTGTTGTTTTAGACATTTACAACCATATATGGAGGTGCTCAAAGGAGATCATCATGATGCAAGCATAGAAGGTGGACATCACTACCAGCTAGGACCAAGAACATGTTGATTTGAAGGAGCACATCATAGAATGATTAATTCTTCTCATTACTCTATCAATTCATAGTTGGAGTGGTGCTATTGAAGCTAATATAGACATGATCTCTTGAAAACTCAACCCCTCCTCTTGACCTCTTCTCACATAACATGATTATGCATCAGAAGCTTCTTGTATGTAAATCGCTAGATGTGGATCCTTATGGTCGATGAGGTAAATATTTTGATAGATATGATGAGGCCTAGGTAGATCATAATCAAAGGAAAGCATGAGTATCAAAAAAGGTGATGATTACCAAGTGATCCCATATGATCCAAAATCTTGTGCCATGTTGTGATCTAGATAGAGCTACTCTGGATCATCTTCTAGACTAGTGTCCTAACCATAGGTAACCAAATACTTGAGGTCAATAGTGAGATGAATTTTATTTATACTTTGCATGTATTATGCTAAAGGTATGCAAGTTTTTTATGGGGTTTTTGAACAAAAAATTTTGGGCATCCCCATGGAAACACCTGATTCAAGGAGTAGGACAAGATAGTAGTGATGATGTAGATCTATCAATACACATGGTGATAGTGTCAACTCCAACTGCATGATCATGCAAAGTTGGAACACCACCTATTAGTGGAAATGTGAATGTCTAACTCTTGGTGTCCCTTGTAGATAAAAAAAGTTATACAAAGCCATGAAGGAAAAATAAACCCTTAAAATCTAAGTGTTGAGATTTTTCAAACTGGGTGACACAAGCCTCCATACTGGTTAGGTCATGCATGCTAAATATATTTGGCTTTGGACCTTCTCAGGTTTAAATACCTTAGAATTTTTTACATAAAAGCAATATTTTTTATTTTCAAGGCACATTGATAAAAAAAAAGAAATATTTTTATTAAGTTCTATAGTTAAAAAAAAAAAAAATTATAGAACACTTAGGAGTTATAAAAAATACACTTTATATAAAGAGCAATTATGAGTTATAAGGGTGTAAAATTAGAATTTTTGAACTCTATTGCATTGAAAGGGTGATTAGAAATTCATGAAAAGAGCATAATTATTTAATGCTCATAGTTGATTTATAAACAAGGAGACAAAATAATAGTCAAATTCGTTTTCTTTTGTACAAGGTGCATTATTAGTGAAGTCTGACACCTTCACTTTTCATGTTTTGTATTTCATGCTTGTATCACTATTTGAGAACAAAATTTATCAAACCTTAAGGTTTGAAGTAATGTTTGATATATACAATGCCTTTTCTGATTGTTTACAGGTAATGCTATCAAGACTCGTTAGTGCACTTGACACCTAAAATTGTTGTATCAATAGTGTCTAGGGTCTATCCCTATGAATCATTAAGGAGTAATAAGGAAAAATTAATTTATTATACACATTTCATCATTCACCTTATTCACAACTATTTCTAAATATGAACTCTAAAATTAATATTAAGTATATTAGGGAACTTACGTGCTACTTTTGAAAAGATTTTTTATGCAGGTGTCATAGATAGGACAAATCCCTTTCCATATTGCCTAAGTACCATGTTTTTTATCTTTAACTTACCTCAAGGTATTTATCATGTATGATTGTGTATATCAAAATTATTAGCTTCCTCCATGTACCAATGAATACATCAAAAGGGTGGGTATATCAAAAGGTTCAATATAAGACTAGCAGTAATAGAAAAGGGGACCATTTGGATAAATAAGGAACCCTTTCTATATCCATATCAAAACTCTTTCTTATAGATTCATAGCTCTTGAGAGGTCTCAAATTTGGACCATGGAAGATAAATATGAGAACCATCTTGCAAGTTGAAAAACTCTTGGATATTATGACTAGAAAAATTACACAACCATAAGATCTCACCCAAGTAGAAAAATATGATGATGTAGATATATGAGTGATAAGGCTCATTACCCTTGCTATATTTAATGTGATCCAACCACATATTTATCAAGCAAAAATATCCAAGAAAGCATGGGATGCACTTACTACCATCTACAAATAGAAGAATCAATCCACCATTCTCACCCTTCAATCACAACTCCATACATTTAGAGTAGCAAATGGATAAACTATAGAGGCATTTATTTGTAGAGTCATAGAGCTGAAGGTAATATTGAATGCCATGGGTGAACAAGTAGAAGACAAACTCTTAGTCCCAATTATACTTTGAGCTTTACCAAATTTATTTAGAGTGCTCATAAACTCCTTACAAGTGAAAAATAAGACAGTTTCCTTTGAAGGGTTGGTCAATTTGCTACAACAAGAAGAAGCTACCAATAAAATTAGGGATCAATTATCAAATACTGCACTCATCACTAAGAAATATGTGAATAATAAACCATAAAAATATTCTTCACATAAAGGTCCTTCATCCTTTTCATCATCATCTTCATAGAAGCACCCTTAGAAATAAAAGAGGTAATCTCATATCTATGAAAAAGGACATGATACCAAGAATTAATGGTATAATTTAGTGACTCAAGGTGAAAAAGTCCATCAATCTCAAAAGAATAAGAAACACTAAAATCTATGTACCAAATAGATGTAATAAAAAGGGCATGTTGTAATTGAAGAATCAAATTTTGATTCTGAATAAGCACACAAGATACTAATGATAAAGGCCATAACAAAATCCAAGGATGATATTTGGTATATTAATTATGGTGCTAATAAGCACATGATAGGGCATAAAGAGAGGTTTTATTCCTTGGAATCCAAATAAGGGAAACAATGACTATCATCGATGATAAAACCTATAAGATCAAAGGAGAAGGTGATGTTTCACTTAATATTCTAGATGGGAAATGCAAAATTGTAAATATGCTATATATACTAAGCTTGGAAAACAACTTGTATATCCAAAAAATCTTAGATTGAAACATGGTGGTCAAACTCAAAGTTGAAAATGATCAAAAGAAGTATTCATCACCAAAAATGGTAAGAATGTAGCAATCAGTTCCTACAAAAATGACTTGTGTTCCCTAGATGTCCTATCTTCTCCTAATGTAGCATTTTCAACAACCATAATAGATGCAACCTCCCTTTGGTAGAGGAGATATGGAAATATCACTTTAAGATACTTACTTCAACTCAATAAGCATCAAATGGTCATTGGTTTGCCAACTTTTCATCCATCTTGCCAATTTGCTCGAGTTGTTAGCAAGGAAGAAACATCAGGTGCCATTTGAATTAAGTACTCATAGATCCAAAATTCTATTGGATGTGATATGTAGACTTGTGGTAGCCAATTTTAGTGATAAAAGATACTTCTAGTTGTTTTTTGATGAATACTCTAGGAAAATATGAGTGTCCTTCTTGCAACTAAAGTCTAAAGCATTCTAATATTTTTAGAATTTTAAGCAATGGGTGGAAAATGAAACTAGGTATACAATTAAAATCCACTCAAATTGAGGGGGAATATACATCCAATAAATATTCAAGGTTTCTCAAATAGAATAGGATCAAACGATAGCTCACCATAGCCTTGTTGGTCAAATATCTACCTAGTAAACAAACTTCATACGTTTGTGCACCCTAGATATGACTAGCATTGAAAGGTCGAAGGAAAGAGATATCCTTCGGGCCAATCTCCAGAGAAGGCTAGATCCTTGACTAATCCTACACTTGTTTGAAGATAAGGGTGCAAGAAAGAAATGGAAAATATGGAAAGAAAGGGAAATATGGCCACAGGTCGAAGTTCAAGATGATGGATAAACTCAGCAGCAGTCGCACCCTCTAAGCTCAAGCTCGAGTAGCAGCAGAATAAATAGTACAGAACCTAACAGTTGAAATTGAAAGTCTCTAGCAGCATCATGCGGAGCAGGTGGTAGAGTAAAATGAATCGATGAGAGAAAGAATGGTTGAAGTGCACCAAAGAATACTGACATTTTGTATCAAAATGGCACCCAAAGCCTGCCTAGTGATGAGTTTTCTATATAAGGCTATAGTGAAGTGGAGGCACACCTGGAAATGGCCTTGAAGATCCAGTCTCTTGCAAAATTATAATTTTACATCTGCCCAATGAGCGACATGGATCAGACCTGGGCATCAGCAAAAGCTACCCTATGGTGCTACTTTCAGTTATTGGAGCTGGTGCGTGAAGCCAGGAAGTTGCTCACATTTTTGGAGTAGGAACGTGTAGCTACGAAGATCTATTTTGAAACTCTTGCGAAGATGGATTTCCCAGGTTTTGCAAATAATTTTGGTGAACCGCTCCCTGTTGAAGAGTTACAGAATGTTTGGCAAGCATATCTTCAAGATGAGTCTGAGGTGGAGGAGTTGGGTCATCCTATTTTTGAAGAACAAGCTGTCACTTTTATCAGGAGACTCACGCGGATGGAAGCTACCATGTATGAATTGAGTCGAAGGACTAAATGCACACATTTGGAGTAGTTGGAAATGTTGGAGGTTATTATTGAGTCCCTATATCATCCGACTTAGTTCGACTCTTTCAGATGGGCTCAGGCCATCAAGGTGTATGTCAAGACAAGTGACATGTTGGTTGAGCAGTGTGCAAAGAAATAAGCTGAAGAGGCAGATAAGAGGGTATCCAAGGAAGAGGAGCCCGAAGATCTTGTAGAAGGAGATGCGAGGGCAGATGAAGGAGGAGTGCAAGCACAAAATCCGATGATGTAACATGTAATGATTGATTTTTAAGATGACTCTTGAAGCCCAATGGATGAAGGCTTGAAGTTCATGCATCCATACAAGTTGAATACCCTACAAGCTGGAAAAAGTGTTGGCATTTTTTCCACACTAAAGTTAGGAGTCCAAAAAATGGGTGAACCTAATGGGCGACTGTGAGGAGCGAACCTGATGGATGACTGTGATGGGTGAATGCATTTCAGGGATGAACGTCATTAAAAAATAATAATTTTGGGCGAAGACATTTCGAAAAATATATTTTAGCAATTTTTGAGTTTAGGCAAAGGTGTTTTTCTTCGTTGCCCCACTTGGGAGGTGAATGGTATTTTTAAAAAAGCTCAGTTGGTTTATTTTTCACCCAGATGCAAAATTATGAGAGCATATGACGAATTAAAATATGTGGATTTGGTCATTAATTACCGTCATCTTAGGCAATATTTAAAATGTGAATTCCAATCAAGGATATGTCTAGATAAGGGCTGCAATTTAATATTGGTGGTGAAGTGGAGGATTTTTTGTCATTTTCAATAATGCCTTCTCGATGATTTTACTCCCTCTCCAAAGCAAATTCAATATGGAGTAAATTAATGAAGCTCATGTTCGATTTTTGAGAGGATAGAGGTGGTCCAAATTTAATGCCCTTGTACCCGAATGCCTTGTCATCCATAACCATTTTTAGACCATAATTATCAATAGGATATTTCCAAGAAATAATGATCCACCATGTCTCTGATTTACGAACATTGGGTCCTTTCATGTATTTAATGAAAGAGGTGCAAACCTCTATAAATACTAAGCAAATTTCATTGTAAAGGGTTAGACTATTTTGCAAGAACACTCCCCTAAGTTCTGCACTAATAGAAGAGATCTTCACCTTGGATTTATGAGCTATTTTTCATGTATGGTTTCATTTTGATTTGACATACTTTTGCTAATGCTTGTGTTTCTTACCTATTGTTACACTTGAATTTTGAAGTCTGAGTTCCGGTCCTGCTAGCGAGGAATGAAGTATTGGAGTATCACCCTGGAGGTTGCCATCATGGAGGTTGAGAAT
The DNA here is from genome assembly GCA_028583015.1 of Wollemia nobilis. NCBI lineage: Eukaryota > Viridiplantae > Streptophyta > Pinopsida > Araucariales > Araucariaceae > Wollemia > Wollemia nobilis. The sequence continues at coordinate 169,902 of JAQPPZ010003698.1, forward strand.
GAAATTATGTTGTTTTATTCTCTTTGTAGTGCTGCTAATCTTGGAGGATGCAACTGCTATTGAGTTTATCCATCATCCTACACTTCGGCCTGTGGCCATATTTCCTTTTCTTTCCACATTTTCCATTTCTTTCTCGCATTATTTTCTTCAAACAAGTGTAGGATTAGTCAAGGAGCCAACCTTCTTTGGATATTGGCCCGAAGGACATATCTTTCCTTTGGCCTTTCAATGCTAGTCGTATCTAGGGTGCACAAATGTATGAAGTTTGTTTACTAGGCAGATATTTGACCAACAAGCCTATACTCCACAATATAATAGGGTTGCTAAAAGAGGAAATCATTCCATCATGGAAATGGTTTATTGGATGCTCACAAGAGCCAATTAGGAGCAACAATATTGGGCTGAATTTGTCACCACTATAGTTTATCTTCTAAATAAAGTGTTCACAAAGGAACTACAAGGAGTTACACTTGAAGAAGCTTGGTCTAGGAAGAAGCCTTCAATTTGACATCTTAAAGTCTTTAGTAGCAAGGCATACATGCATGCGCCAAATAAAAAGAGGACTGAGATGGATGTAAAATACTTACCATGCATATTTCTTGGGTATGATGATGAATCAAAAGGATATTGATTGATAAACCACCAAGAAATTTTATATAAGTCAAGATGTGGTATTTTATGAAGCATTTGAACCTAAATAAAATACTAATACCTCTAAGGAATCTATGTATTCCACTATGAGGATAGATTTTGATGAGGAAGTCCAAGAAGACATTCTAGCTATTGTTGATAAACCTGAAGCACTTACTCTTTTATAAGAATACAAAGCTCCAAAATGGTTCATGAGTACCATCATAGATTCCAAACTTGATGCACCTCCTGATCTAGCTTCCACTCACCCATGTAATCATAGAATATCATATCAGGAAGTAAATTTGGGATTGATGTCTACAGTTATGGAGATTTTTGAACCTCCATTAGAAAAGTATACACGTAGCTTTCCCAAGTGGAAGACGGTTAGAGAAGTAGATTATAACTCTTTGATAAAAATAAAACATGGGAGCTCATTGATATGCTTAAAGGAAAGAAGCCCATAGGCTACAAGTTGATATCCAAGATCAAATACAAGGTAAATGAATCAATTTATAAATACAAGGTATAACTCATTGCAAAGGGCTATGCACAAAAGGAAGGAATTGACTATGAAGAAATTTTTGCATCCATAGCAAACATGACAACCATCTATGTTTTCAATGCCATGGCAATGCAGTTTGTTTGGAAGCTCCATCAAATGGATGACAAAAGTGCCTTCCTTTATGGTGATATATAAGAATAGGTGTATATAAATCAAATTGAAGGATTTATTTTCAATGGAAAAAACAAAAGATAAGTGAACTTATCAAATCATTGTATGGGTTGAAGTAGGATCCTAGATCCTAGTACATCAAAATTTACAAGCACCTATTGCAACATGGATTCAACATAAGTCCTTTAGATGCAAATATCTATCTCAAGAAAATTGGATATTAGATAGTGATACTTGTGTTATAGGTTGATGATATGATCATTATAGGTAGTACAGATGAATTGGTGGATGTTATAAAGAATTATTTGAAAAAATATTTTCATATGATGGATCTAGGACTTTTGCACTATTGTCTTGGTTTGGAGGTTTAGTAGAGGAAAAATCACATTATGGTCTCACAAAAAAATATGCCAAGACACTATTGGAAAAAAATAGATGATATACTATAAATCTAAGGAAACATCAATGGAGCAAGGGTTACAACTATCTCGATTTGACATATCTCCTCAAGTATATGGTACTCTTTATCATCAATCAATTGGGAGTCTTATATACCTGAAAAACACTAGGCTTGACATCAAATTTTTTGTAAGTGATCTTTCAATATTCATCCAAGATATTAAATTAAGTCATTGAAAAGTGGTAAAGAGGATACTACATTATATCTATGGTACAATAGAATATGACTTGGAATATATAAAAATGATAAATTCTTCTTATAAGGATATATAGACTTTGATTATGTTGGATCACTAGATGATAGAAAATCAATGTTTGGATATGTGTTTCATCTAGGATCTAGACCTATATCATGGCACAAAATGAAACAATAGATAGTAGTATTATCATTAAAAGAGGTAGGATATCACGTTACATGAGGAACTACATGTGAAGTGATATGGTTACATTATATTGTATCAGATATGGATGTATAAATAAATCTACTAGCAATATTCAGTTGTGGTAATCAAGGTGTTCTGATTAAGAATCTAATATTTAATGAAAGAACAAAGCTCATTGAAGCTCAATGCCACTTAATTCAAGAATAATTTTAGAATCACCAGATTCAAATCTAGTACTTTCCCATCAATGAACAAGTTTTAGATATTTTTACAAAGGCACTTGCACATGTCAAGTTTGAATTATTTCACAATTCTCTTTGTATACCAAATAATATTTTAAGGGGGTATGTTAGGATAAATAAGTTATTACATTATTATTATCACATCTCATAAGAGGTGAGATGAGCTATAAATAATTGTATAAATCATAGGTTATATCAATCTCATCATTTGTAATGATCATGATCGTAATGGTACATGTATTAAATAAGTAAATAATGCATCAATGAAATCTATCAATTATTTTTCTATCATCCTAGAGGATGAACCTACAATTTGAGATAGAGGAAGTTTGACTAGGTCTAAGAAATAGTGTTTTTATATTTCTCGTTATGCTTAAGGTGGGTTTGATTAGCAATTCTAGATTGATTATTTATATTTTTCTGATCACAAGTTTTATTTTTAGATTGGTTATTAGGCTAATCAAATTGATCATTTAGAGTTAGAGATCTTAATGCATTGTTAATTTGAGAATAAGATGAGTTAACTAATGGAGATGGATTGAGAGAGGGGTAAAGGCTAGCCTTTGGAATCCCATCCTCAATTAACCTTACAATGAGTTAAGGATTTATGGTGATTAGAAGAAGTCATTTTAATATGGTCAAAGGGGGTTGATATAATTTAGTGAATTATCACTTGGGTTTTTCTTCTTTAACTACAATAGGTTTTTGAATGGTTTCTATAGTGTTCATATGGGTACTTGTCATGAGTTGATGAATCTATCACCTATAATATTATTAGTTTTGTTCTATCCTTATGGGTGTGAGGGAGACATCTCCTTCTTAAGAGTTTTAGTTCTCAATTTTTCCCTCTTGTAGAGGGAAATGTCTATTCTCTTGGCCATTTCTATGACAACTTCAGAGGAAGTCATATTGGACGTCTTTGGGTAGAAGGATAGTTGCTTATAATTTTATTTTATAAAGATGTCTAAAAGGTCCTTTGGTGGAGGGATGTATTAGAGTCTTTCCACCAATGCTCACCACCTTTCCATGAATTTGATAAAGTTATTATCTTTTGTTTGTTTGAGATTACAAAGATCATTAATTGTGGGCATTTTTTCAATGTAGATAGAGAATTGTTTGATGAACATTTCAAAAAGGTATTTAAGGCTTATGAGGGAATGCCTTGGTATTTGGTAATTATAGGTAACTCTTCCATACAACCTCACTTTACTCCAAGCTAGACCAATCGAAATTGAGATCAACTAAGGCTACACTATCGAAAGGTACTTCCCACCTCTAGTCAAAAGGTGTTTCCTATATTTTATCATAATAAAGGAGCTTCAAATAAGGATGGGTGAGCTGAAGGCCATACCAACTGTTAGATCTTCCATATATGACCAACACTTCATGACTACCTGAATCAATATAGTAAGGGCACCAAGGCATGTGGACTATTGATTTTCAATCCAATGACTCTTATGGTCCTTCTAACTGAATGGGTGCCAATAATTGAGGAGGAGATTTGATTGAAGCTAAAGCAAAACGTATTGCAACTAGTTAGAAACCTATGAGAGGAAAGAACCAACACTTTAAGGAGAAGATCTATTGTTAGAAAAATGAGGTTCCATCCTATCTTGGGACATTTGGTGATCATGCACACAAAAGAAGAGAAAGCGAGAGGGCATTAAAGGAGGCATCCACCAGTGGCCACAAAGCTTAACTTTTGTAGCTAAGCCTATCAAATAAAATCACATGCTAGTTGTGGTCATCACCCACCATATGTGTAAGCCTAATCTATCGACCTACACCAATCAAGGAGGCCATGTCTATCATATCAGCAGAATAATACATTCTATAAGAAGCATAGTAGAAGAATTATGGTGCAACCACCCTGACGTATTAGTAGAGAGCCTAGTCATTTGTACCAATTATTAAAAGACCCTAAATATTTCAATATTTATGGCCTTAGGTCTAGATACTTTGAAGTTATCATTATGACAATTATAGAAGTATTTATCAGCTATTGGATATAAGATATCTATAGGCCTTATACATAGAACTATGGAGATAAAGCACCCTTATTTCGACTTATAAATAGGCTATATTTTATTGTAAAAGGCATCAAAATTTATTTTATCATGTCCAACACTTGGTCTTTTGAGCTCTTCCTTTCACCCTTCTTTCCAAGGCTTTGGGACTCATTTTTTTGTAATCATTTCAACAGGTTAATGAAAATCATGACTAATTATGCTCTATCCTCCTTCCCTTGATTTGTCTCAATTTTGGACGATGTGTTTTTCTTGGTTGTGTTTATTAGCCATAGGTGATATTTTATGTTCAATTGCTACTTGTTGCAGTAAAAAATTAGGGGGTACTTTTTAATTATTTGGTGCATCACCTTCGTAGCTTAGGGCTTTAATTTTTTGCACATTCAATTTATTTATTTTTACTTTCATTACAATTCCTTCTTTAGCTACACACACCTAACCTCATCTCATGGAGGTCACTATGTGTTAAGGAGTTAAAATCCAATGAGGATTTGACCTTTTTTAAAACCCCAAAGTTCACCCTAAAAGTAGTTCTTCCCTTTTATCCCATGATGCTTCTTGTTATTTTACTCTATGTGAGGCATGGGCATAATCATCCCCATATCAGATGGGTGTGCTTAGAGATGACAATAGTTTGTTTGGCATACCTGATGGGATAAAATTCTACATTCATTCTACTAAT